>JAQIXW010004217.1:0-11932 GCA_034700685.1 Willowsia buskii
GTAACTTAAAAGGAATAAATGCCACCAAGAGTAAATTCCGTTTCTCCGACTTATCTAAAAGAATCCACTAAATTACTGAATTTCTACTTTCAAATTTTGTTAAAAATTTTATATAAATATACAAGAAAAAAATATATCACTTTTAGGAAATCTTCAGAAAAATGCAAAATAAACTAAAGCGTTTAAATTATTAATCAAATTTTGAAATCGGTATGCTTTTTCTTCAATAAAAATCATTTTGTTTATGCGAGTTTCATAATCCTTCCTTGGTATCGTGTGTTGGCAAGTTAAATAGGTAAACTTTCTAGTTCATTTTTCTTAGCAATATGATTTTTTTAAATAATGAAATCAATTTAATTAGCAGTGACGGCATTGACTGTCAAAAGTCAAACCTAAAAAAATATGTTTTTTAGCTTTTTTTACAAGAATCCATATTTTTTGGGAGTATTACCCCAAACATTGACTGGATCAATGATAAATGAAAAAAATGAGGTCAAATTTCATTTCTACTAATTGTACCTTCATTGTATTCCCGATACCAATCATCTGAAGAAAAATTAGTTCAGCTTCAGCAAAAATTAGCTTAGTTCAATTAGCAGGCAAATAAATCTAATCTGATCTAAGAGCTGTTGCAAAAGTAAATTAAGTGTCTCACATTGTCCCCAGCGGCTCTACCATTCCATTCTGATTTAAGGCATTATTTTATATTCAATTATTCATCTATTGGAATGAACAACAAAATATTGATTGGCAATCAGGAATAAATTTTTGTCATCGTCCATCCTACCATCTTCATTTGTTACCATTTATTTATTTATTACCATTCTAGCGCTCCAGGAATATATTTGTCGATAAGGCTTTGGTAGTAGGGTTTCAAAGCTTCAATATCTGGCATTTCAGTGCCTTTTGTATAGAGATCAAATTTTCTGGGAGTAAAAACAAACAAGAATTTGGAATGCTAAACTTTTTATTTTTATATTAAGGCAATGAAGTACAAATGTCAAGTAAGTGAAGCAACTCACCTGAACTCTGATTGCCAAGGTAACATTTCCAAATCGGCTTTATCGCAGAACTGCATATAGTCCTTGCCCGAATGCCAGGGGTAGAAGGAGTGGAAGCGGATCATGTAGAGTGCTTTCTCCGGAAGTGTGGTTTTGTTGTGCTTCAGCATTCTGTAGAGATACTCGTCGTGACCCCAGGACATCATTAGGTTTGAGAGGCTACAACCCTTTCCGTACATCCCGAGCTCAGTGCTTTAATAGAATAAATCAAAATAGCCAATCAAAATGTTTTCTCAATATGCCCCAAAAAATAAATCATTTTAAAATGCTCACTTGTATCGACTGTCCTTAAGGTCCGGGTAGTCATGAAAACCGGTGTCCCTATAAGCAATACTCTTTTGTGGGAAGCAGCCAACTGGATATATGTCTCCCACAACGGCCCATTGTGGGTCCCCATAAAACGCCATCACTTTCCCGAGGTCGTGGATAAGGCCTGTGAGATGAAACCAGTCATTGAGTCATCATCTACATACTCCTTAATCCTAGTTTCTTTCGACTGTTTGATAAGCGTGGAGAATGTTGGGAATATCATAATATGTTGCTCACCTGAGTCAACCTGTCACACCTTAGTAATGTTAAATCCTTTGAGTAAATTTTTTTCACATTTTTCCGTGATTCTGTGGATACGAAAAATAGCAAGACTTTTGGCTTTTATCTATGAAGATTAAAATGAGTGGATTTTAACTCTCTGGAATCTCTGTAAGTTAAATCGATTTTTCTTAATTCTAATATTTGAAGAAATTTGTAAGTGGAAGTTTGAAATGCTATCAAAATACATATTTGGATAGCTTGTCGTCTCCCAATTGCTACAATTCATATTACGAAAATATTTCCAAGCGGTTGTAACGAATAATTTTTTGTGTTGAGCATTAAAACATGCATAAACTATAAACAAAAGAGTAAATGAAGTAAAGTACTTTGGTTCTTTTCTAACATATATGCATTGGATGTATGATTTTCAATGCATCATTTAAATCATCATTTAAAGTAAATGGAGAAAGTACCTGATGGCATATTATACAACACGATGATTCGGTAAATGAAAAACTGAACTCATGGCGACAAACCGATTTTTATATGCTTAAAGTTTGTGATTTCTAAAATTCACCTTTTCCACAAAATGTAAACTAAAAAGAGACTTAAACATTTGACGAAGCTTGCACAATGAAAACTACTTGTTGATGATACGAAAGCCTAAATATTACATATGTGGTCATAACGACTCACTCGGGAGTATCCTTTTTCGTATATACATTACATCCTGAATGGATCCATAGTTCTATGAAACACAATCCAATATGGAACGCATGCACGTAAAAACCAAAATCCCAAAGCCAATTTCATCAGGCAAAGTTTTTTGTCATTGAAAACGTTGCTGCTACCTTATTTTTTAAATTGGATCTCAAAATAGTGCTTGTAGGGAAAATTCTGCTTGTAAAAGAAATCTTTGTAAAAATTTGATTCCATATTTTTTTTATAATATCCATAAAAACATATTTTTCAGAAATTCCTACAGAGAATCGTTGTTTTAAGTCTCAGATTAAATCCCCTATCTATTTGCTCGAAAGATTTATATTATTTTTTCATGTATATTTGGGTTCCATTAACAATGTTTAATGAAAGACGAACAACAAAGCTCTTTTGTAATTGATAGCTAAGTACCTAACTTTAAAATATTTATAGGAAAAGCAAACTTAAATAGGTGACATTCATGTAAACGACGACAATACAGATGTGAGTACATGAAGTCCAACATTTTGTTGAGAAATGAAAAAGCACTATTTACCATTACCATGAAACTAGATTTTGACTCGGGGTTGTGCTGTGTATATTCATTTAACATTCAGATTGTCTGTACATATGGCAATAACAGATGGAAAGATAAGGGTCCTTACGATCCTAAGCTGGGTATTCTGCTGGGTATATATAAACCATTTTTGAATTCGTTAGCATCATTCCGAATCGGACATTTCTCCCCTGAACACACCAAATTGCAACAAATTACAGCCAGCTACTTTACCTCGTCCAAACCGGTAAGTACTACATATGTAAATAACAATTTTAATAATAAACCGTAAAGTTTCCAAAAAACAGTGAAGTTCCGTAAGATTAAAACTCTTGGACCTTTAATTAATGTGTGTATTTATTCCTTATTTTTCAGTTCCGTTTTCCTGGAAATACTACCACAATGGCGTTCCTCAGCAACGACAAAATCCTATCCGTTATTGTCGTCATGTTAAGCCTGACTTTGTTTCCTAACCAAACAGAATGTCAATTACAAAATGTAAACTTTTAACCATACAATGTTTCATGAGCAATAATGAGAGTACTGATGTAAATGATTTCTTTCTTTTTCTAAATAACTCACTAGTGCTATGTAATGACTCAGGTACAATGGGGTTCTGGTTTGAACACCATAATATCTGGGTTAACAGCGGAAACATGCATAGTATCTGGATTAAAGGCATGCTGTGCCAGCGGGGTACTATTTTGCTGTGAGAACACATGTCCAACATCAAATTGCATAACCCCACTCACTACTGGCTCTGCAGTATGCCCGACTACGTAGATAATCCAAGTTGTTGAACTCCAACTTTAAAATATTTTAAAATAAATACTTTTTCAAAATTTATTAAGACCAACAAAATTGTTTAGATCAAAAATGCATTAAAAAATGCTGATTAAGTTTGTAAATATAAAAGAAATTAAAATTTTAGAATCTATGATAAATATAAAATTTACTAAAACAGGCTGGAATGATTAATTTACTTATGGAAAGCGTTAAGTTTTAGAGGCCTCCGAAGCCATTGTCTTTTATGAAAATTTTAAATTTACCATGCAACCAATTTGAGAATGACAAGTAATGTTCAGTCGTCAACAAATAACATCACAATAGTTTATTTAAAAGTTGTGCTTAACATAATAATTTTAAAGTAAAGTTTTCAAAGGTAATTACAATCACCGTATATTCCGAGATTAACCTAGCTTAATAGTTTAATTCGGGATAAAAATTTTCATGTTACAATCACAATTCATTCAAGTTACATTGAAAATTACAAATACAAAAATGGTATCTACTTACTTATGTATTATGCAAATATTTATAATATTTTGTAAGCATGGGTATTTATCATTTGATATTTAATTCGGCAAATAAATGAATATTTTTTTTCTTATGACTTGTTAGATACTCTAAAATTTATTACCACTCCAGCACTCCCGGAATATATTTGTCAATAAGGCTTTGATAGTAGGGCTTTAGAGCATCAATATTCGGCATTTCTGTGCCTTTCCAGTAGAGATCAAATTTTCTGTAAAAACCAAGCGAAGAGTTGAAATGAGAGTATTAAAATTAAAACTGTATTTGTATTGAGGGAATGCAACGTCTAGAAAGAAGAGGTCCATACCTGAACTCCAATTGCCAAGGTAACATTTCGAAATCGGTTTTATCGCAGAACTGCATATAGTCCTTGCCCAAAATCAACAAATTAGATCACGGCGATGTACCATAAGCAATACGTCATATTCACTCTATGAAGTCATTAAATGCATAAGAGAAGCTGAAGAACTTTCTATGCATTTATCAGGCGAAATAAATTGGAGACATAATGGAGTAGCCCTAAATACATGAGGGTATGCAGACATTTTTTTCGTCAAATTTCACTTGGCTACCTCTTTCGATATTGAAATGAGATTAGCATTAATAAACAAAACACAAATAACGGTGTTCTTCAAAAGCAAATAGCAATAATATATCTCTATATAATCTCATCATTGTATCTCAACAAGGTATATTATTTATACACGTACCGGAAGCAAACTCAACAGACAGGTCCCAGGCACCCAAACAACTCACCAGAAAAGTAAGAACGTAAATTGCTCTGCATCAAGTGTGCATACCCTTTCGCTTTCTTGAAAATGATAACTTCTCACTAGGTCAGTTTTAGAGTTGCAACCTTTTCCATAGCGGTAATACTGACAAAAGACGGATTACTGTAAATGGTTGTTACCTTTATTACCGGAGTCAGTCACAACATGCCGGTAGTGTGTTGAGACAAGTACAGTTTGCCAAATAAAAATTGAATTTCACTCGGGATTGTGCTATGTTTTTCATTAATATTTATATTGCAATGTCTGCAAAATTTAAAAAAAGGCATTTTCTTCTATAAAAATCATTTTATTTATGCAATTATCAAGTCAATCATTTTCTCTCCAATCTTATTACTTTAATGGCTTATTTTAAAAGCATTTTGCATTACAAATATCCTGATTGCTATACCCGTTTGCATGTGATAAATCAAGCAAGTATTGCTGTCGCAAGACGTGTTGCCACTGCATTTTTATGCATTGGAGCGCTTAGTATGAGCTGTGGAAATTATGTTATCGTATCATCTTGGGATGTGTACCCTACCGATATATATTTTCTGATTGTTGGCTTTGTAGTTGTTAATTACATCGTTTGATTGCAAACTATTCCACAAGCTGCAAAATGTGATGAGGTGAGCATTCAAATAATAAGGAAGTGGAAGCGTCAAGTTTTAGAAGCATCTAGGGCTACTGTGTGCTGGAAAAGGGTTGTGAAGGCTAAACGATCATTTTCAATTTATTATGCGACCACGAAATTTGAGACGGACACGTTAATTAATTTTCAGTCACAAATATTGGATGCTACTACAACTTTATTATTGCTGTAAACATAATAATTATTTATCAGGATATTTGCTTAAGAATTATTTTAATTAAGATGTGTTATTAGAATAGGTATTATTAATTGATAGCTTATGTAAATACGTAGTCACAAAATATTATTAGGTCAAATGGTAAGTATGTATTCTTATGTAAATAGAATGATAAATGTAAACATATTTAACATATCCAAATTTAAATAAACTGATGAGCATACAATTTTTGCTATGATTTGCTTAACTTTTTAACAACTATTACCATTCCAGCACTCCAGGAATATATTTGTCGATAAGACTTTGGTAGTAGGGCTTCAAAGCTTCAATATCCGGCATTTCAGTGCCTTTCGTGTAGAGGTCAAATTTTCTAGAAATAGAAACAAACAGAAAATTTAAATGCTAATAAACTTTATATATTTGTATTAAAGGAGTAAAATTGTCCATAAGTATCGAGCAGCTTACCTAAACTCCAATTGCCAAGGTAACATTTCCAAATCGGTTTTATCGCAGAATTGCATATAGTCCTTGCCCGAATGCCAGGGGTAGAAGGAGTGAAAGCGGATCATGTAGAGTGCTTTCTCCGGAAGTGTGGTTTTGTTGTGTTTTAGCATTCTGTAGAGATACTCGTCGTGACCCCAGGACATCATCAGGTTTGACAGGCCACAACCCTTTTCGTACATTCCGAGCTCGGTGCTTCAAAAGATAAAACAATTAAAATACCCAATCAAAATGTTTTCTCAGTGTGCCCCAAAATGTTTAATAATTTTTAAAATTCTCACTTGTATCGGCTATCTTTAAGGTCCGGGTAGTCATGGAAACTGGTGTCCCTGTAGGCGATACTCTTCTGAGGGAAGCAACCGACCGGAAATGTGTCTCCCACAACAGTCCACTGTGGCTCTCCATAAAACGCCATCACTTTCCCAAGGTCATGGATAAGACCGGTGAGATGAAACCAGTCATCGTCAGGATACTCCTTGCGGATTCTCTCGGCTGTTTGATAAGCGTGAACAATGTTGGGTATATTGACATCCGGATCGGATTCGTCAACCAGAGCGTTCAGCTTATCAAGAGCAGTCATGATATCAGACTGTTCGAAATAATGAATATCAAAAATCATCAGATCTTATCGTGAACAAACATTTATATTTTATATATGATTATTCGTAAGCATTTTAAATTTCAGTTACCTTAAATTTGTCGAATTTTGTCCAGTATGCCAAACGATCCTTCACAAAATCCACCGTTTGATATGTATGCATGTTCAAGTATGTCTTCCGAACGCGCTCCTTGATTGGGTCATTCGGGTCAATGGAGAAGTCGCGGAAAGTTCCTACTGGCTTGGCGAGAAAACTCGGTTCATGTCTCATGTGCTCGGAAGGGTCCACATAGTTCACAGTCTCCAGTGGAGTCTAAAAAACAAATCGTCACAAAATTAATCATATTTTCAACTCAAATTTTTCAACAATGCCAAGCATGCAAAAGGTAAAAATTGCTCACCTGAATCAACGTGTCACTAACAATTCGCATTTTTAAATTATTTGAGAACTAAATCAGAAAAAAATGCAATCCTTCTAGTTTTCCTGCTCACCACTAAAACGAATATTTAGTTAAGTAAATCTTGTTCGGTCGGCTTGCTGTTAAAAAATGAGGATAAAAGTGGAGATTGATTCAAGTTTATATGCGGAATAGAGATAGATGAGTATCATGCGAGCTAATGGAAATTTTTCTTCGTTTTTCTATAAAAACAAGCAAGATCACAGTTTTGACTACCATTCATTATTCATTGACAGTCAACTAGAGCGTGATTATGGTACAACGTTTTGACTTGACTGGAAGAGTTTAAATTGTTAGGTAGCTTATGAGATTCGATTGTTTGGCTGTCCGTCTGTATACAGAATAAGTCCATTCAGAGTCACCATTATCACAGATTTTATGGGTTTGTCTGTGAGTGACTTTTACGCTAGTTTTTTGTTACGATTTACAACTTACAACCGACTAGTTAGTACTTGTTTGTTATCTCTTTGTGTTGATATCAATAACTCCAGTATACAGATGCATTTCTAGCTTTCTAATTTTACCTTATCTTAAAGCAGTCAAGTAGTAGCTGACACAGATGAATTGGAAGATGTGGTTCTCTAAAAATTGCAAAAGTATAAACGTTTTTTATTGTGCAAAAACTGGCGACAAATGTGATAAAAATTTATTTTCGATATTCACTTTTTTCCTTCAGTGCATAATGACATCATTCATAATTAAATATTCGTAGATATCTTTAGCACTTATAGCTTTGCCGACTTGTCATTAGTTTTTGCAACCGTATGAAGCCTGGATGATTTTTTGGATGGCGTCTTGAGAATGGAATATGAAAATCAAAAAAAGACTTAGGTACTAAATTAGATGAACGAGTGGGTTGATCAATCTTTTAAAGTAGGAACGGTAGAATTTATTGCCTGGTATTATCTATAGATTATTTTGCATAGATATCCAGCAACTTGTTAAGGAAGATGTTGTTATTTATCTTTAAAAGTTGTGAATATTAGGTCAGCATTAAGTAGAAAAATGATCTATCATGTTTTCTAGTCATTTATCGCCTTCTCTTTAAAAGATGACAATATCCTTATGATCTCATTACTCTGTGGATATTGAAAGTCTTTACCAAATCATGACCAAATGCGTGTCATGTGAGTCATGTCAACGGCAGATGTTAAGAAAGGTCGTGCAACCTCATGTAAATATGCAACATTACAAGCGATTATCACATCATTAAAAATATCATCAGTCATAAAAGGATAACATTTAAGGAAAACATCAACAGATTAAGTAGTGCAAGCTATATTAGTAATCAAACCGCTTTTATTGATTACACAGTACGTTTTATCTATTTGCACTTAAACATAAACTTACCCTTACAATCGTCCGCTATTTTGCGGATAGTCTAAATATTTCATGCAAATTAATAAAATTTGGAAGAAAATTTCTCTCACAGTTTCGTTTTACTCGTGGATTTACACTCTGGAATGAATCGTAAGCTAAGCCTGTTTTTTAAACTCTGGAATTTACAGTAAAATTTGTAAGTGGTTGATTCAGGTGGTATTGTGATGCATATTGTGATGGCTAATCGTTAATCGTTTTCTATTTGCATATTCATATTAATATTAAGCAAATACAATGAATCGTTACGTCTAAGAATTTCTATTCAAATATCATAAAAATTGTCTGATTTATTTTAGATTTGCAGTTGTTATTATTACACGACGAAAAACTATTTTGTAGGTTTTCTGTTTACATGTTGCTGATAAAAGGTTCAGGTCCAATAATTTTACACTACCGTCATGAATCGTTTAGCCCCACAGAAGTTTTTTGTCAATCAAAACTGCAGACAGTGCAACCTGTAATTTTTAAAGAAATTCATTAGTAATTTAGTATCAGGTATCTGTAATTGATTTTAAATTATGATAGGATATTTAAATAATCTTGAGTATACAGTGTACTTACTGAATGCATTTGTATTATCGACCATTAGACAACAATTTTCATTGCAGCATTCATTTTCTATCCAAGGAACGCATGCCATGCCTGGACCGCGACATTCTTTCCCCTTCTCGTTCTCTGCACATGCTGGTTTCTAACATGTAAACAATCAAAATTATGAATATAAATTATTTAAAAACAAGAATTAGCAATTATAACATTCGCATCAAGTCACCTTATTAATATCTAATGGGCAAGAAAATTGCTGTATTGATCACTTACCGCCTCTGTATTTAAAGCTAAGTACAGCAGCACAAGCACTACCAGCCAGCTAATCAGCACTAAACGCGATTTAATTGCCATAATATTATTTTATGTTAACACCAGTTTTGTTCCAAACTTCACAGAAATCTGAATTAAAAATGAAATGTTTTAAAGCACTTTAACATTTAAAAACTCTAATGTTTAGCAAATTTTATTAAAAATATAATTTGATTCTGAAAATTTAGTACAGGACTTTTTAGCAGTCTTTCTTCTTTCTACTTCTAAAAACCTTATGAAAAACTGAAGACGGGTAAAATTTTTGGCTTACAATACGTTTTTGAACTCATGAAAGTACTCCTGTGCTCGTTTCTCATATAATGCTTATTTGAAGAAAAATTTTAACATATTTTTTATGTATATCCAATCAATCCTTCATTACAAATCGTTAACCACATGTCTAATGTCACGTTCAGCTTCCTAGAACAAAGGGACAGAAAATAGTGTGGGTAAAACAAGGGATTATATGCAGTGGGGTACTTCAGCTCTTTTTAGAGTAGATGACTTGGGTGCATGATTTTTATTGTGTGTGTTTTGTAGATTCTTTTTTCGGGTACCTAAAGAAATGAATGGAAAAAGCATCTGACGGCAAGTAAAATGCATGCCATGTGTTGTATGCACTATTGTTAAGTGAAACTAAGGCATGTTATTTCGAAAAAATTTTATTGAAACTAAGCCCCTTTTCTCAGAAATTTGTATATATTCAAAAATATTTTTTACACAAACTTAATACCAAGTACTTGTTTAAAGTTTAAGTAATTGTAAGGTAGAATAGATAAACATAATACACTCATCAGCAGACACTTAAAATTAACTACTAATGTAGGTTTCCAATGCGTCGCAAAACTGTTTTATGAATATGACGTGTTCGTCCAATTTACCATTCCAGCACTCCAGGAATGTACTTGTCGATAAGGCTTTGGTAGTAGGGCTTCAATGCTTCAATATCCGGCATTTCCGTTCCTTTCGTGTAGAGGTCGTACTTGCTGCAAAAATAAAATGTAATACAAATTGTCAGAGAAATATTTCACAAAAAATGAATGAATTTATCACTAATTAAATTTAAGATGTCAGTTAACTCACTTGAACTCTAGCACCCAAGGTAACATTTCCAAATCAGTTTTGTCACAAAATTCCATATAGTCATTGCCCGAATGCCAGGGGTAAAAGGAGTGGAAGCGGATCATGTAGAGAGCCTTCTCCGGAAGGGTGGTGTTGTTATGCTTAAGGACCCTGTACAGGTACTCGTCATGACCCCATGACAGCATGATTTTTGAAAGGCCACAACCCTTCTGGTAGATTCCAAGGTCAGTACTTTAAAAATTAAGACCACAAAAATTAAATTTAAAAATTCTCAGAACGCCCCAAAAGTTTTTTGGCATCTTAAGTTTGCCTAGAATGCTCACTTGTATCTGCTGTCCTTAAGGTCTGGATTATTCACAAAGCTGGTGTCCCTGTAGACGATACTCTTTTGGGGAAAACAGCCAACCGGAAATGTGTCTCCTACACAGGCCCATTGTGGCTCCCCATAAAACGCCATCACTTTCCCGAGGTCGTGGATGAGACCTGTGAGATGAAACCAGTCATCGTCAGGATGCTCCTTGCGGATTCTTTCGGCTGTTTGGAAAGCGTGGACAATGTTGGGAATATTGACATCCGGGTCGGACTCGTCGACCAGATCATTAAGCTTATCGAGGGCGGTCATGATATCCGACTATTCAGAATTAAAATCATAAATTATTTGACCCTTTCATTTAATTAGTTATTTATATGTGTTGAGATGATCTTTTGTTTTGTACCTTAAATTTGTCAAACTTTGTCCAGTTGGCGAGTCGACTCTTGACAAAATCCACAGTCTGATTTGTATGCATGTCGAGATACGTCTTCCGCACGCGTTCCTTGATTGGGTCATTCACGTCAACAGAGTAGTCGCGGAATGTGCCTACTGGCTTGGCAAGGAAAGCTGGTTCAGGTCTCAGGTGTTCGGAAGGGTCCACATATTTCACAGTCTCCAGTGGAGTCTGGAAAAAAAGCAAATTTGTACAAAATTACACATAAATTTCCTAAATTCAAATTATGTAAAATACCAAAAATCCAAAATAAAATGTAGCTCACCTGAATCAACGTGTCACTAATAATACGCATTTTTTGGGGTGTTCTGAGATTTTAATAAAATTCAGAGAAAAAAGTTAATCCTTTCCGTTAACCCGTTTACTTCCAAATGATAGGTGGTCAGAATATTTGCAAATCGTCTCTTGCTAATTGCTTTTTTATGACTGAGGTAGGAAGTGGAACCTGCTTTAAGTTTATATGGGGAACTGAGCAACATGCGAGATGAGGCTGATCAAGATTGTCCACATTTTCCCCAAAAAAATGTAAGATTAAACTTATGTCCTA
>JAQIXW010004218.1:0-11931 GCA_034700685.1 Willowsia buskii
CAGTATGTAGCTTCACTTACAAACAATTTATAACACAGCTCTAGTCTTTTGTTAGTTTTATGCATTTACAAATTACTCCACAAGGGTTGATGATTACAACACATTTTTGAATATTTATACATTGTGTGCACAGTGCACATGAGAAAAATATCCAAATGCCTGTGGCTTATTTTTTATAGTGATGGGCACACGGCGGATGTAGATGATCTCACACGAACACATCAGACAGACAGGACAACAGAAGACCAAACCCTACCAACATATTTTTTGGAGTTGTGTATTCAGATTAGCATACGAGAATCATAACATAACAATATAACAGCTAGATAATGTAATATTCAGATATATACTTATACTGTCTGAAAACGAAAAAGGTACTTTTTAGGTACAGTATGGTGCACATACCACCACACCATGGTTTGACGGTGATTAATGTAGTACCATTCTTTTCTCTTTGGACGTTAGTGGGAATGCTGTGGATGTTATTATCCTGTCTGAAAAAATACACATTAGAGAAAGATGACCTTGATCAAAGTCAAATATAATGGACAGTACATTAAATGTGTAGATTGTTATTGGAGTCAGCATATGTGCATGAATAAGCATATTTTTTAGTTTTAAAAATCATAAAACACGAGGAAAAAATTGTCGGGAAATCCTCGAGTTATTATTATGATCTCGTTAAAAGACAAGCATTTTTTATGAATGATTTTTCTCTCTTATGTGCAGGTATCGCGAGATGCTGGAAACTTACCTGGACTCACCCTCTTGGTACCGTCAACACATGGGCACCACAGAGCTGGACGAAGTTACCCCAGTAGTTTTTCAAATCCTCCCTACTGAAAAACCCTCCAGTATTTATGGAACGAATGGGAGTGCAAATAATGGTGGCAGTGGTGGGTCATCCACTGCTGCTGCAATGGCACGTAAACGATCACTTTTAATGATGTCCTCAACCGGTTCTATTGACAGTCGACGGGGACCTCAGTGGTCCCACCATCATAATAATCACCAGTTTCAACACCAGCAACCTGACAACCTTCGCCCAATACTTCCTCATCAGATATTTTCCAAAACGGTAAAAATGAATAAAAACTAACTTTTTAAAACCCCATTGCAACTTTTTTCGCTTTTCTATTGCTTACTTCATTGCTCAACAAACATACGCTTTTATCGATAAACTACATAAACAGAATTATTGTTATTTACTCAAAAAAATAAATGCCAAATCTATGTTCATGTTGGTTTAAGTGGGAAATTATGTAGGTTGCCATCTATTATGAATGCCAAACATAC
Organism: Willowsia buskii; assembly: GCA_034700685.1. NCBI lineage: Eukaryota > Metazoa > Arthropoda > Collembola > Entomobryomorpha > Entomobryidae > Willowsia > Willowsia buskii. Next base: position 1,297 of record JAQIXW010004218.1, read on the forward strand.
AATCAGATTGTTAATAAAAATGAAATTTTGTAGCTTATGTAAAAAACTAAAAACGATACCATTACCAAATGAACCTTGCTCTTTTGCGAGATGTGTGTATGGAATTTAGCTTTTCTGTTCAGTAGAGAAACATGTAGTTCGCTTTTTCAACTTATTCCCCTCTCTGCTAAAAGAAAGTTTAACCAGAAATGATGTAGGTATACAAAAATATATTGCTAGTGATTTATAAAGGTCCAATAACAATAGACCGTGTTTACTGCGTGCAAAAATAGGCATATATAATTTACCGTTCTCACACGTGATCCTTAGAGGAGCGAGAGACTACTCTTCACTAGGTTGAGGAACTAAAATTTTGAAAATGATTAATATTTTTTATATCCCACTTAAACTGAGCTGGTCATGAGATGGTGCTTAGGCGAGCTTAGAAAATAATTCATTCATAAAAACGATTTTCTTATCCTTTTCAAGTGGCAGTGCAGTGTATGTAGCTCAAATTGGCTTTGTTGTGGTCATCATGATGATCATGTCATGTAGTCTCATGTGAGTTTGATGAAAAGAGCCCATGTACATGTTTTCTCTTTCACATACTCCTTCTTATCGCGGCATAATGATCACTCACATCATCCTCCGCCTTCTTTTAATGCACAATTCAGGTATTATTAGACATGAACATGGTATAACTTTACCGATTACAGGTGTACTCCACTCGAAGTCATAATAAAATATACAATGTATGTATTATTATCAGACTCAAGACGAAGAAAATGTGGGTAGACTTGACAGTGTGCTGTTGTACGGTGGATTTGGAGTGTTTGCATTATGTAGGAATTTTATTTGAGAGGATGTATATGAATATTGGTGAACAGATGCACTTGGATTTTTTTCATGTTGTGCAGTCATTTTCCGCAGGAGATATTTTTTAGTGGTTCCACTACTACTTCAATTGCTACTATGTTGCTTGTTTGCGCTTAAATGGCCAGAAGCCATTCATGAATGTTATAAGTTTGGGCATTATTGCATTTGTGTATTCATGATCGACCACGACAGTGAATGATCATCATCATTATTATATTCTACTGTCTAGGTTAGATTAACTATTATTAACCAAAAATACATATTCACCAATCCGAACAACCTGAATTTGTGTGAGCTACCAAAAAATTATGCATCATCTGGTGCTCTGTATGAAAATAAGCCGAGTAAACAATGGGCGACAGTTGTAGGAAGAGAATGAGGATATGACGACGAGTATGATCACCGTATTATGATGACGATGACCAGGTTGCAGGTTGCAAGTTACACGGTTTGGTAGTAGCAAAGTGGTTTTATTGCCATGAAATGAGTGTGTCCTGTTGTGGATTTTTATGCTACGAATATGCTAATGAGAATGAGTAGCAGCAGCGGTAGGATTAGAAAATACATACGAACATTGCTGGTTCGAGATATAATTTACAATAATTTACAGTGCATGGCAAAATATAAAATCATGTATTTAATGGTGTGGAGAACAAGACTACAAGACTATCTCTTTACAACATTTTGAATATATTCATTTTACGTTTCTCTTTATTGCGTTGCACTAAAAATATTACATTTGATACCTGCTTATATTTCTCTGCTCACTATCATACTCTAATTCAATGGTGCGTGTGAAGTAAGCAAATTATAAAATTTAGAGAATTATTCTATGGATTGGTTTGTAATAAATATATGCACAGTACTGAAATGAGAGTTTTCTGTTGTGGGTCACAAAATCTAAAAAACATTTCAGAGAAAATGAAACATTTAAAATAATGCTGTATATATGCATTTCTATTTTAAGAAGTCCCAAATATCGCGTTAAATGAGCATGATGATAACTTTTTACTGCACATACGCGCAAATTGGGAAGATGAAAATGAGCCTGAAGGGAAGTCGTGCAAAGTGCACGCACACACATCTTTTAATACATCCTTCACGCTTAATTTTGCATATTTGCATAATGCACGCTACATGGAATATGACTCTCGTACGTGCAGCACCTCAATTTCCACAAAGGAAAATAATAAATTGACTGACATTTTGTGAGGGGCTTATATGATGATGTTATCATGAGCATGATGATGCAACTTGGTAGGGGATTCTTTTCGTTGTTGTTGTGTCAATTGAGATGTAATAGACGAGAGGGTACGCGGATACCGTTCTTTGACAGAATAAAAACTGACTGACTGACCGGTGGTCCATTATTTGGATATGGTGAATTTTTTATAGCTTTTCCGTGTGCAAAAGAAGGAATATTTGCCGCTAGACACGAAAGACATTGCAATAGTAAAGTATTCAATTTTCTTAGAGAAAAATGTCAATGAAGATGTTAGATTTATTCTTTTAAGGCCTTGCAGTTTAAAGACACAAGAGAGTCAATTAAAAAGTTTAAATGGCAAATTGTTAAATAAGTTTACGGTAATAAAAAGAGCGCGGTAGGGTGCCAGATGGAATTGATGATTTCAAGTGGATAAGAAGATGATTTTATTAAAGAAAGAAAAGCTATTAACTTGCTAATTTTTTTATATTAAAATAACCATCAAATCAAGAATTGATGGTTTTTGGGTGAATTTGTAGGAAAAAAATATTTGATGGTAACAACATTTTATTAGCAAATGAATGAAATGAAACAACAAACTGCTGTCTGTGTGATAAACCATTGATCATTGTCGGGCGAATAATGATGATTGAATGAAAAAATAACTTGTTTTGTTGAAATTTCAACACTTCTTTATATTTTGGGGAAAGCACACTACCACCCTTACAACGGCGTATTATGCATAGATACAATGTAGTATGTGCCTACATAAGAATTAAAAACGGAAAATTGGTGGGGAGGTGAACAGGTGAGGTGAGGTTCATCTCTCTGGCTTGGCATCTCACAGGGCACTCTATTATTTTTATTATTATTACAATTTAATAATAATTCGTAAAGTAGTCAGTCAGCTCGAGCACCGACCGACCAAGGATACCGATAGTTGACGACAGCACATACAACATACAGACCAAAAACACAAAGCAGGTTTTTTTTCTCTCTATGTTCTGTTGTCGGTGGCATGGGATAAGTAATTGCCAATTGTTGAGAGAAAGAACATATATTTGAATTTGAAGTAAAAAAGAAGATATATTTTGTTTTCTGACTTTTGCAGCAAATGAAGTAAGTGTGCATGCAGTTTGTTTTATAATGCATAGATTTGTTGGTGCCGGCAAAAGAAAGCATAAGTAAGCCACACCAAGGTTATAAATATGGTAGACACTGAGCATACAAGATGCTGCATTATTAAGACAACGGCACAATAGGAATTTGTAAAACAATTTTTTCTTTGGGTTGGGCTCCTTATCATCATCTCACACTGGTCGCGGTCAACTGTTTCATGATAAATTTAAAACCAAGAAGAGAAGAGAGCAAAGAAAAAAATCTTGAATTGTGTAACAACATTGCTTGAAACAATCCAATTTATATGCTGTCTTTTCTTGCACATTGTGTCTATCCGCAAGTTTTGAATGAACTTTTTAAATCGAAGCATGCCACCGTTGTTGCGGCCCTCTAAAAGCCTCTAGGTAAACTTTGTACATGTATGTCTCTGACACATGTCAGCAGACAAAGACAACGTCTTCCTTTTTATGATAATACTATTTAATAACGCTGATACGAATATATTCTCAGATTTCATTTGTCATATAAAATTCTAACCTCATATTGCTCTGCGTAAATCATGAATGAATTGTCTTTTTGAGGCCATCCCCAAGTCGCCAATTTTTATGAGCTTGTTATGAATGCATTTAGAGCTAGATATTTATACTGTGTTTCCTTTCATTGTTGTAATTTGTAATATCGATCTGTCAAGCTGATTTATCCCATCTACGCACTAAGGATTTCCTCTAAAAAATACTCATGTTATGATTTTTTGAATATATATTTGCAGAATGAAGAAGATATCCGGAACAATAATCGTTGCTTCTGGCTGGAAGGTGAATCAGGCAGTGGAAAGACTCTTCTTTGTCTCAAGCTTGTTCAGGAATGGATCGCCTACCATTCTTACAGCTACTCGTCCAGTCCACTCAACAGCCGCCTTGGAGAGTTTCAAGTGCTATTTTACGTGCCTTTACGTGAAGTGCGAGGGGGAAGTTTAGGGAGATTCTTACTTCGTGAACTTATTCCAAAACGCTCCGTCCTTTCACGCATGAAAGTGGCAAACGTTTGGAAGTGTTTGAATCTTCTTGGTAATTCAATGCTACTAATCCTCGATGGACTGGATTCTGTCCAGGACCCAGATCTATTGAAGGAAATTGAAGATTTGTTGAATGGTCACTTATTCCCCCAAAGCCTGGTTCTCGTCACATCAACAAGTTTTAATAGATTTTCCAGCAGTAACAATCCCAGTGAAAAATTAGCCAAATCACCGTCCTCCTCTTCGGCAACAATGTCGAAAAGCCGGTTACCAATGTTTGACCGCGACAACAATGTGAAGCGCTTCCTTGTCAGGGGTATGGACTGGACACAAATCCAATGTGGAATCCGTCGCTACTTCAAGGGCAGAAAAAGCGGGAATGAGACGAGAATGAGTGAAATTCTCGGAGAAAGGGAGGAAGTATGTGGTCTCGCAGCAAACCCATTTCTCTGTCTTCTCCTCTGCTCCGTCTTTGAGGAAGTTGGTGACATGCCACCAACAAACGCAGAGATGTATACAGCCCTCATTAAATCCCTTATTTATCAAAACGGACTCCTGCGAAATGATTCTTCACTCAACACAAGCTCCTCTTCCTCCTCATCTTCTTCATCATCCTCATCCTCCCACCATCTTCATAATAACAGCAGCTATCATCGTCATCATCTCCATCATAACAATAACGGCACATCTTCTGCATCCCCCACCTCATCCTGCAAAGACAACTCACTTCCGCAAAAGTACCAAAAAATGCTCCAAGATTTAGGCAAGCTGTGTCTCGTGAAATTGAGTGAGAAGCGTGTTGGCTTCACCGAGGCAGAAATAATGGAATATTGTGGGAATCCAAACGAGCTCATAAAGTGTGGGCTCCTCTCCAAACAGAAATGGTTCTTCCGAAAAGGGAGCAAAAAAGGGATTCAACACCTGAAACTGTTGCATCCCTCTCTCACAAGTTTTTTGGCCGCCTACTATTTGGCAGTGACTGTCAACTATCCGAATATTCTGAGGAGGGAATTGGAACTGCTCCCAAGTTTGGACTTACTCCAGGAAACGCACGTTCGTCTCCCACGAGCTTGTTTGTACAGTGGTAACGATCAGGACAATCCTTTTCTCGTGCTTACCCATCTCATGGAACTCCTCCAGAATAAATCAGCCTCTGTTTTCCTAACAATGAGTCTTCTCGACATTTCCGTAAACTATTTGCTAGCGCTGCTACGAGCAGCTGGATTTTATGAGTCAAACATGAGAGCAGTTTGTGGGATTATGAGGAGCTGTAAAAATGTCACAATTAATGTGAGCTCTGAATGGGTGTCCGAGTGGAAACAGGTGCTGGCAAGTGTACATTGTCCAGTTGAAACTTTAGAGGTGATTCTCCGACCTGGCTATTCTCTTTCGAGACTCACGGAGGGTCTCTGTGTAAACGAGACAATTTCCAGTCTCAAGTTTTCCAGTGTGCCGGGGAGTGACTGGACTCCTGTGGAGATCAACCAGATTTGCGGCCAGCTGGTGAGATTACTCATCGAGAAGAAACTCAAGTCATTAGAGATTTGCATGACATGCTTAGAGGACAAGGAGCATTCCAGATTCCAGCCTGTGGTGGATGCCCTGTGCTACGCCCTAGCGAAAATGATCCCGTTGAAGAAACTCGTACTTGATATGGATCTCACGTGTTCACAAGTGATTCAGCTAGTTTCCTTTATAAAAGTGCACGATAGTTTGGAGGTGCTGCATGTGCCACATTTGGGCTGTGGACCGGATGGCTTTCGTGCAATCGCGAATTTGCTGCGATCCAAGCCCCTTCTAAGTTTGAGTCTAGCTGGATCGTGGAGATCAAATAGTTTGGAACAGGAGGCTGAAATCATTCTCGAGCCATTTCCACTAATTGCTGCTCCCAGTTTTATGATGATGCCTGGAGGTGGGATGAACGGGGGAGGGGTAGCTGGAAAGCCCGGTGGATTTAGTAGCTTGCCTCGTGCAGCCAATGGAAGTATAAAGAGTCCATCAATACGACGAAAAAAGGGCCATCATCATAATAACAGCAGTGGCTCAAACGGAACTGCATCTCCCCAAGGAACAAATAGCACCAATAACAGTATTCATCATCCGCATCAAAACGTTGGAGGTGGATTACTCACAGAAAACGACAAGCGAAACTCAGATTCCGTTCTTTTCCAGAGGAACTTTCTCCCACTGCCTATCTGTGATCGTGAGAATCATGAAGTGGACGGATTTCATGAGATTTTCACAGTGCTTCGTACCCCAGGGCTGCCGGCTTCGGCTAACCTGAGAAGTTTAAACTTGTCCAAGTGTGTGATGAACTGGGAGGATGTGATTTGTCTCGGAGAAACCATAAGAAAATCAAACTCCCTCGACTCTCTTCGTATGGAAGGGATGAAACTTTGTGATGTTCTACCGGTGTTATTAGGTGTGCAGGAGAATCGCTCTTTAAAAATGCTTGACCTCTCATCCCCTCATGTGGTTATTGGAGATGACGCCCTACAGCTTGCTGCCAACAGCCTCAGTAAAAATACCACGCTTAGGCTCCTTTCCCTTCAGGGTTGGACTGTGTACATTGAGGTAAGCAATGGAGAAAAAAATATATAATTTATATGTTTTGTGTAGTTATGCCCTTCAGTTTTTTCTTGGAATTTTCAAAGTCAATAGCATCACCACAAACCGTAGCTAAAGCGAAAGTCAAAGTCAAATATTTTTTCAAACTCAGCATGATACAGTCATTGAATAAATCTATTTTAGTATTGCCCTGTTAGCAAAAGCGATGGAATGCAATACTCAATACTCATAAACAACGGAACAACTTGACAGTAATTTCTTCTAATTCCTTTTTTCCTTCTTACTCCCATCATCATATCAGTTTTGGGAATTGGCTTTTGGAAGTAAAGCCGCCATAAGACTGTTGTGTTCTTAACACAATGCACTATACGCTCATTTGATAATAGCCTCAAGTCAAATTTAACTTTAGTGCGATTCAATTAGGTTAATTGAGTGAGATGATACAATCTATCCTTTAGTTTTTCCTAATCTTTTTCTGAGTAACTTGCTGTGCTCGACTGACATAAATCCTGGGGCTGCCTATCTAGCTCTCCCACTCTACTAAATTTTCAAAAGGAAGAAGAAAGACTTTCGAACAGAGATTCCTTCGAACTCTGTAAAGCACAGTAATCTTACTTCTTCATTTATATGAAGCACTAGCACTATACCGTTTTCATCAGCAGTAATAACAGTCGAGCAACAAATAAATGTTACGCTGATTCGCATTCATCCGTGTATCCTATCAAGACACATTTATCTTCTTGTTTTTATATATGCTATTTTATTTATTAGGTATGCTCCTTTTGATCCACATACCGTACCACTACTTTCAGTGTCTTTATACCTTGTGTTCTGTTTTCGTAATATGTCTTCCCAAGAATTAAGTAATGGTTTTCAAGGAGAAAAATAGCAATGCCAGAAAGAGCGAGAAGGAAGATTTCAATCTTTTTTCTATTCATTGAATCTACAGACATCATTGCAAAAAATTCTTTATTCACGGCATGTTATGTGGAATGTTATGTAAATCTTCAGTCAAGCTTCAGCTGCAGACGACAGAAAAAAAGAAAAGAATATGCAAAATGTATCTCCCTCGACTCTCTCTATCCAAATCTGTCTTACTCTGTTGATATTATTTGCATACTTTTCAAAATATACGACACATTTCAAGCCAGATTTTTTCTTCACATTCTTATCTCAAAAGATAATACATAATTCTTTTATATTTTTTGCTGTGTTACGCTATCATCGTCGTGATTGTAGGATCATCATATTATTTAGAAGATAATGATATCCATCCGGTAAGTTGGTACTTAAGCCGACTAAATCACTTGAAAAATGTGTTTCTGCAGTATTCGCACTAAAGGAAGAAACGTATATCTTTTCTTCTACTGATTCTAGCACCACGACGAGTAAAAACCCCATTCATTTTATTCGTTGAGCGAGGTAAATACTCGAATATATCACAGGCTGATTGTTAGAGAGAATTTTGCATGACTAAATAGGTAGAAAAAATGCCAAGTCCATGAATAAATAAATGTGATATTGTGTGTGTGACTCTTTTTTATTCCGTGTGCAAGTATGGAGGAGGATGGAGGGAGATGATGAAGTGGAAATTATATAGAGTTTGGTGAGGATGCAAGGAAGGGTGAAAGAGTAGCGGCTGTGACATTTTAACTCTTGTATGGCATATTATTAAAAAAATAGGCGAGGTTTTCTGTGTTATTGGCTTACTTTATTCAACATCTGTGCTAGTACCTTATACCGGCAAGCCTCATTGCATAATACCGTATAGTAGTAGTGGGCATGGATTTCCATAAAAAGAGCATACGCATTAATTTGAATGAGTAAATTAAGGAAATGGATTTACTAGGTTGGATTTTTTCTTTGGTTTGTTTGAGTATTAAAATGGGTTGATGCATTATATAATGCTTGCATGAATAAGAGATTTTTTCTATTCTTGATGAAATGAAGGAAGCATAAGAAAAGAGGAGGCGGGGTTGGTTATGCATGCATCATGGCAATAAAAAAGAAAAAGACGGCAAAACTGCCGTGGCATGCATGCATCACTGCTACCACCAAAGAACCAAGTGACTTACTTAAGATATTTATTCCAAAAAAAGAAGCAGAAATGAGCAGAGAGACGAAGCCAGGAAGTTAGGAAGGAAGGAGAGAGGGAGAAAAGAATGTGTTTTATGTGTTAAATATGCACATGTAATTTTCATTCCGTCAAGTCATTTTCTTATGAATGGGCATTATCCAACATTCATCTTGCGAATGAAAAAAAAGACTCTGATGTTTACTACGGTTTTTAGTTGTTTAGTTTAGTAGAAGGAGTAGTAGAAGTACAAACAATAAAAGTTAGTGGCTTGTCGCAATGATAAGGAAAGAGTAAAACAGAAAACAGTCATTTTTAGTTTAGAGAACTTGCTCTAATACTTGACTGATACAGAAGCTTTATAAAATCTTAATAGAAATGGCATTTCTGAAAAAGGAAACAAGCAGAAGAAGAATGGAATAAATTAGGGATTTTGTAGAAATAATCTGAATTGTAAAAAGTTTATTTGGTTCATTTTATCTGTAGTGAGATAGCGTACCTCAAATATTTTAGAATTTGCTGCTGAAACGAGACACGTGAACTTTAAAATCTCCAAGACCTCTGGTTAACTTTTGTTTTTGGGTTTACTAGCAGAAAGTTGCAATAAAGACGATGACGACATCATTGTCGTTATCATCAGCGCACAAATGATATGTGATGGTAGTAAAGATAAATGCAAATCATGTTGATAAAGACACAATACAAGTAAGGAAGGAAGTTATGCAAATCAGATAAAATATTTTCACTCATTTCATACCAAAAGACGATCTTATCTTTTTATTTATATATGTGAATGCTAAGGTATTTTAGCCAAGTTGCATAGTTTGTTATAATTGGTGCTAGTTTGGTGACAAGGTAGCTTCTCCTCCATTAAGAAAAAACACACATTGTCAACTTTTTGTCTTTATTCGAGAGAAAGAAGGTCTCAGGATCTCTGGCCTGCCAAAATGGATCATCATAACATAAATTGTCGAATTTTCCCAGTTAACATTATTGGCTTGTGTGCGCACAAAAGACCACAAACGAAAGCGAGTTTCAAGTCAAACGCCTTATGACTTAAAAATTTAGACCTCTACAAATAATTCTTCATTCATTTCATCCTTCTTCTCCTATTCTCATTTTCCTTTACTCCACGTAACTTTTAATAACTTTAAAAATAATGTTGCTGGGTCGTATGCTCTACCACTTCTGGTGTCGTTTAATTTTGTATTTTGTCTCATTTCTTCTTTTTCTTTCTTGCTTCATCCTCCTCCCTAGCTTCCTTTATCATCCCTAAAAACTTGCCTCCTGAGTATTGCCCTATTGCACTACAGTGAACTACCATCTCCATCCTTATTTCTTCGCTTCCTCTACAACTCTTCTTGCTTTTTTACTTTTGCATCAAATATGCATGCCACTACTGCTACCACCACCTCCACTGCATCTTCTATCTTCTCTCTTCTCTCTCTTCGCAAGAAGTAGTAGGGCGCGAGAGAGAAGTTTTGTCGTGCTGCAATAAATTGGATGAGAATTTATGTGTTTGTATTTCACGTGTGTGTATCTAAATGCGACACGGATGAGTAGAAGGAGGCAGAAGACGAGAAATAATTGGAATGGGAACGAACGAGCCAAGGCTCACACTTTTCTTATTTTCTTCTTATTTGAACGAGAGAATTATACATATAAAACGCATCGCCTTGCTTGATTAGCTCATTCATTCTTGTCAAAAAATCCAACGACTACTTCTTGATTTCGGGCCACTTGCATGCAAAACGCATAGTGCATCACACACCTCCCATGTAAAATTCAGTATCTTCTCAA
>JAQIXW010004219.1:0-11930 GCA_034700685.1 Willowsia buskii
AAAACAGTTATCGAATTTTACGGGGCGACATTAGACAGCGGGATGAAACCTCGCTGCAGCTCACCAAGCTAGTTGGGAAATACACGATCAACGCTTTTTATTAGCGCTCACCGACTCCTCACTCTGATGCAGTTTATTCATCACAGGAGAGATCAAAACTCTGATAGAGACTTTGCAGAGAGTTCACTGAAACTCATATATAAACATGCATGTAAGGTCTCCCTATCCCTAAAGCAGGCATAGGATACGAGAAAAAGCGTAGAACTAGAAAATAGTGAGAAAAGAGATCTGTAACAAAACACTGCTCTACATAATGCAGAGAGATATTCGTCGTTTAATATTAGGCATACGGACAAAACTTTACGCTATTATTTTACCGTACCGGCATGAGCAGCGCAAAACCTTGCATAAAACAGAATAAAGCCGATATCCTTTTCCTTCACCAGAAAATATCTCCACTCTTTAGAGAAACTCTCTCTGGTCCAAAGTTCTCATAAATGTAACATGACCATGTAGAAAAACACCTTTTAAATGCATTGTTTTCGTGTATGCACTCATACTTATCAATGTTGCATGCCTCTCTGCTGTAATGTTATGTCAAAACTTTAAAAGGAATGATTCATACTGTTCCAGTGTAAAATGCAGATTTAAAAAAAGGATCTTTCAACTAAACTCATCATTTATACTCCACCCTAATCCCCACAAAAACTAATTAAACTAATGAGAAAACATGTCGCTCATAATGATCCATCTAATAATTTTATAAATGATTAAAAAATGAAATAACCATGCATGTATGAATATAGCGCTAAAACGAAAACTCTAATGAATCGGAAGGCAACAGGAGGCAGCATTGTGCTACAAGTGGGAGTACAAGATAGCACAGAAAAATACCTCTAGAGTTAAAGTGGCTCGTATTCCTTCCATGTTAAAATTTTTCAATTTTATATTCTCGGTGCTATTTGGTATCGTACTTTCGGTGAAGATCTTTTTCAGCGAGAGAGCAGATTGAATGTAGTGTAGGAAGGCATGTAGTAGAATAGTAGGTAAATGTGGAGATCCGTCTTTCTTTCTGTGTGGCTGTGAAAAAAAACTCTGCTGAAGAAGCCATCCCTTCCATCTTTTCCTATTCCTTGGCAACGACGACGACGTGTCCCCTCTTTTCTTTTCGGTGAACACAGGAGGACATCATCATCATCTCTTCGGAGAGCAGCAGCACCACCACCAACACCACCACTAACGAAAATCAAAAAAGGAGGAAGACCCAATCTCCTCGCAAAAAGGTGCATACATCATTATCATCATCATCATCGTTTCTTCCTTTTGGAATTACATTGTCAAGTAAAACATCACCACCAGTTGTCTTTTGCATCTTATTTTCCTTTTCATTATAATAAATAATCATAATATAATAATCATTCTCAGACTACTTTATATTGTTGACACTGGTACCTTATCAAGAAAATAATATATAAAGCTGTAAAGCATTATCATCACTGGTGTCTCTGATTCAGGGACTCTATTAAAAGAGGAAACCTATTTTTTAAAAGAGAAGTCAATATTGTGACGGAAGATTCCAAATTTTTACTTTTGTATTCCTCCACTTTTTAAGTTTTTTTCACACCTTTAATCAGCACCATCACAGTAGCCTGTGTGGTGTGATAACCTCGTCGTGAAAGATTTGAAACAGGGAAAAGACTGACAACTGAGAGAAAGGAGGAGAGAGAGAGGAAGATATAAACAAGTGGGGAAAGTTAATTAGTAAAGGTTAATTGAAGATAAGATATAGGAGACAAATTATTTTTTAAAGTATTTAAACTTCTGTCTAAACTATTTATACAATAGATAAATATTTACCTTTTCTTCAGAGACACTTTCTTCTTCTACTTTTCTTGTACTATATATATATCTATTTCACTACTACTACATTACTTATTGTGCCTAATTGAAAAGATTTAAAAACATATTTATTCAGAAAACCGTAATTGCTACTAGTGTGGTGCTTAAAACTTAACCTACAAAGATAAATAATTTATATAAAAGAAAGCAATATTATAAACAAAGACACAGTTAAAGTATCTGCCAGAGCGAATCAAGTGACAAATTTTCTTCTTCCTTTTCTTCAAATTTGCAACTACACAGCTTTACTCTTCTTCTTGCTTCTGCTAAAACAAAGAAAATCAAAACTTCTTCATCAGTAAATCCAATAGTGTGAAAAAATCTTGTTATTTTGTTAATTAGCTAAAACCAGATTCAGGAAAGGAAAAATTTGATCAGCATCAACATGGGTGATATCGATGACACACAGTTCGAAGCAGCTGATTCCGGAGCATCAGCAACTTATCCTATGCAATGCTCTGCCCTTCGTAAAAATGGTTTCGTTATGTTAAAAGGTCGTCCCTGCAAAATCGTGGAAATGTCTACTTCCAAAACCGGTATGTCATATGTTGAAATGTCAATTTACTTAAGTGGTATATTTTTGAAGCGGTATGATGACATGATGATGCAAATTTGATCTTGATTAGTTATTGATTGCTCCATTGATAAGTATGGTCCGTTGACTTAGATGTCACCAGTTAACCGCAAATTTAAAGCCAATCAAGTATAAAATTTGTAGAGAAAATTTGTACATAGTTTGAGGTTTCTGTTTACAATTCAAGAATGTCAACACTCACAACTCAGTACTGATGGCGATTGTCAACAGTCATTCGACACTTGATGTGTGAATGTCAGACGTTTTAAAAGTTCCATTAATCCTTAATTTGAATTGTTTCTGTCCTGAACAAAGTAAGGTCAGGTTTGAGGTGAATGCAGTCATCCATCGTTTGTATTAAGCTTTTTTTTTAGATGATTGAACGGAAATTGTTGAATTTGCTTAAAATGTGATTTATATCAAAGTTCTACGAATTTTGTTTTATAGGTAAACACGGTCACGCCAAGGTTCACTTGGTTGGCCTCGATATTTTCACTGGAAAGAAATGTGAGGATATTTGTCCATCAACGCACAATATGGATGTTCCTTTTGTCAAGCGTGAGGATTATCAGCTTATGGACATTTCTGATGACGGGTATATCAGAATTAATCATTACAGATTAACGATTCTCATCTAAATCGAATTCAAAATCAATTGTGCAAAGATTTCTAAATTGTATTGTATTGTAGATTTTTGTCTCTTATGAATGATTCTGGGGATTTGCGTGAGGATTTGAAGATTCCTGATGGCGACTTGGGTGCTCAGGTAAGAATCGTTTCAAAATTTAATAGCTTTATATTGACCTAATATTCTCCAACATACAAACACTTATTGTTGTAAAGTACTCTTCTGCCCATTGTTCCATGTACAATCTAATTTTTGTCTTATCTTTGGATTTTTTGCAGCTCAAATCCGAATACGACAATGGGCGTGAAATTCTGTGCACTGTGCTGAAATCCTGCGGTGAGGAATGTGTTATTGCCATCAAAAATAATACTGCTCTGGAGAAGGCCAACTGATCCAAATTGACAGCAATAATATTAAAGGATCGACACATTAAACATGCTAATAATAATAATAATTGGAATGAGGAGGGTGTGATGTGGTTCGGTGGTGACAACGAGAGAGCAGATTCTAACCTTCTACGTATAAGATTTATTATACGGCTTTTTTCTTATGTTTTGAATTTGAAATTATTATTATCGTTGTATGAACAAGTTGAAGAATAAATTAAAATCGGGATCAATTCCAGAAAATATTTCCCCGGAATTATTACATGTACCTATTTATGATTTATGTATATGCCTTTGATCGTTAGAATATTTTCCATTATTATATGATGTTATGCAATAAAAATCATTTCTCTGTTCAGTAACCCTTCACTTTCACCACACCAGATGCATGAATCTGAAGATGTACATATTACATACATACAATTTCTACATACGCATTGTTAGCAGTTAGCATTTTTGTCTTTGTTGAGACTTTGCACACATTGAAAGTCATCATGAGGCCAAGGGATATCAGGAAATAGGAATTCACCAACAAATCAATCACATTCATAATCCTCAATTATTAGGAAACAGCTAATAGCTTTTATTAATAATAATACTCTATAATATTAAAACTAGAAATAATCAGTTTCTTCCTCTATTATAAGGATACAACTTGAAGGCATTTTTGTAATACGTAATAATTATAATGATTGAAACAAGCCTACCGGATGCTCTATTTCAAATAGTCAAGTACAGAAGTACCACACTATTCAAACTAAAAAGGCAAACGAATTAATGTAACACTGGCAGGCAAAAAATATTTTTTTATCCTTCAGATAATGTAAATCGCTATTTTTCAACATTTTTAGCTCAATCTAAGCTACATTTTAAAAATCCTACAACAAGTACAAGTATAGGTTACATTTATGCATTTTCTTCGTAAACAAATTCTTCCAAGATAATTAGCTACTATTAAAATGTATGGCTGGCTTGTTTTTTATATATATTTACATATAATGTAGGTAAATAGGTAGGTTAAAGTTATGTAGGTATTTAAAGTATAATATTGAATTGTAAAACATGGCATTCCTTCTCGTCCGGCTGGAAAACTCAAGCAGACGCATTTAAATAATGATATCTTAAAAACTGTGTACAAGTTGATAATATAGGAAATACACATTGTTATATAACAGCAACATAACGTAGTAATAAATTCATCTACTTCTATACAACACACTACTACCAACAAAACTGAAAGGAATATAGGACCCCAACTTACTACAAGATTAACTACATAATAATATAATGTCTAAAACAAAAGGGAGACAGTAGCACAAATTATAAATTACATATACACGAAAAGATTTATACCAACAATAAAAGTATAGGTTTATAGTAGTACCAACGGTAGGCATACAACAATTAAGTCCTGTAATCAAACGGAGACTTAAATTTCCTCATTTTAACAATACATATATCCATATAACTTTTGTAGCTCTCTTTTTTGCTCTTTTTTGGTCGCACGATTTTCTTGACATCATTCATCAGACTAATACATATATCATCAATACCAGGTTTATTATCGTCGGTTTAAAATAAATTTGCTGACATGATATAATAGTATAACAATTATAATTTACACAACAAAGCGTTTGGAAAAGACCAAATATAAATTATCATATTCCATGTTAAACATAGGGTAAACCTTCCTAATAAAAAGACTCCCTGAATCTTGAATTGATTTTTTCTTCTATGATACGCATATTTACAGTAGATCCTTTGCTTTATCGCTTTTTGTGTGGGATACAAAATGTAGTAAAACAAAGCAGGAGAAAAATAGATATAATATAATATAGCGTATTATAGTATAAACTGCTAATAGTTATTAATGTAGTAATAGTATGATTAGCGCGGAAATTGTGAATTATTTTATTATTGGCCATGGCTTATTGTTACATGAATCGTACTAGTATTATTCATTATAATGCTTTCACTTTTTGCATAAAAAGATGCAGTTACAGCTAACAAGCGAGTGTCTCTTTTACAGAATTGCACACTTCCTCTTCTTGGATGGTTCCGGTGGTTCCAAGGCCGCTAGAATTGCTTCATCAAAGACGTTCTTAAGACCTTTCTGTAGAGGGAGACCATATAAAAAAGTAAGTTAAGTAATCTATTTATATGCAATGTAAACGGAAATGAAATGTGATATATGTGAGTGCAAGTGAACCGTTCGAACCTGCGTTAACGCTGAGCACTCGACATATTTTACTGCTTTCAATTCTTTTGCTAGTTTTTCTCCTTGTTCCATTGTAATTGGCTTTTGTTTATTCTTTGCTAATTTTTCAATCGTTCCTGCATCATCACGAAGATCAATTTGAGTCCCAACCAGGAGGAATGGTGTTTTCTGGCAATGATGCGTTATTTCTGGAACCCACTACAATATATAGAGAGAAAATGGATCAGAAAATAATCTTACAATGGTTTGAAATTATTTGCTTTAAATTAACATAGAGGCAAAACGAACCTTTTCTTTGACATTCTCGAATGATGAAGGAGAAACCACTGAGAAACACACGAGAAATACATCTGTCTGAGGGTAACTGAGGGGTCTTAACCTGTCGTAGTCCTCTTGACCTGTAATGACAAAACAAACAGTTTAAGTTACATATATACTGAACATATTTGGAAAAGATAACTAGAAGACTCAAAAGTAAGTTAAGTAAGTTAAAGTTAGATATATACCGGCTGTATCAAATAATCCTAAGGTGTAGGGCTCCCCGCCAATCATGACGGTAACGGCATAGTTATCAAAGACGGTGGGAACGTACTCTGAAGGGAATTTATTTGTCGTATACGAAATGAGGAGACACGTTTTACCCACCGCTCCGTCACCCACAACCACACATTTTATTGTCTGCATTGTTCCTAAGTCCCAACTAACGGAAACTTCCGTCGACTTTGCAGTTCCCTTCTTCACTTCGTTGTTCAGGGCTGGGGTGGAAGAAATCACACTGACTCCTTGTATTTTACTGGCTGTAGGGGTGGCCAACGTATCAAATTAGCCGTGACCAATGACCAACAAAATTATAGAGTCAGACGGCTATACGAATTTCAAATAAAACAACCAAGACATAGAGACAAATAGTTAATGTTTGTTCGAAAATCGGGTTTCTTCAAATCCTGAGTAATCACTGCACCAATTAATTGAGTACATACCTTGCACTTGGTTGATATGATAATGTTCTCGGTGAATGGCCAAGCACTCGCACTCGTCTATAGTTGATTTGGCCACTGCACCCTGCACTTCTTTGTTTCTAGCAAATAACACTTTTTTTAAGTCAGTGAGAGTTAACCTGCTTTCTCCAAAATGACGACAATCGCAACCAGCTGATGATGGTGTCGTGATGAAAGTCAATTTTGACTTTTGATGTACTTTTCTTTTACTGCTCCTTTGACAGGTTTACCTCCGACTGCTACTGAAAAAAACAATATAAACTCTGAATTAGAATTGACAACGGACATGAGCAAAAATGATAATTTCGGTTCGGAAGACTCGACTCGCGACTTCGTAAAACTAATTTGATTGACTCTACTCATCAATGGCAAAAAACAACGAAGCTCAATTAATGATTAATGCACGTAAAGCCAATACGTAGAAGACACGGCCAACGGCATTAGTACTGAACAGAGCTGGAGCCGGATGACTAATAATGCAAATTTAATGATATACAGCACGAAAGTCTTCTGTACGATAAAAGCACTACTAACTACCTATTATTGCTAACTAAACTGCTTTAATCTATTTGCATTTTGCATTTTTGCCAAGCCAAGTATATCGTTAGCTCGTGTGCACTTTTGTGTTACGTTGTCATTTCTTTACTGCTCACTAGTGCTCACAGCATTTTTCGTGTGCGCGAGCGAGCACTTCACTTTCTTGCATGCCACATTTTCGGTCACATGAAGTGAAAGCACTCCTTCGCACATATTTTTCACTAGCTGCTTTTCCTAATGCACAGTGCTTTCACTGTAACAACAAAATGAACATGAAAAGTTCAATCTGTTTTTGGTTTGTGTGCATGTACTTGCGGTTGTATTTTCACTTCCGTTTTCGGTAGTTTGGTGGACGCAAAACGGGTAACGAAAAAACTGTCGGTTAAAAAATTAAACCAGCCAAAAGGCTTATTTTACAGACAGGACAGCACTATAAATCATCATTTTTCTCTTTTCACTTTCCTTATGACAGGCAGGATCTGCGTCATTATCATTATTACTTATTACTACTGGTCATTTCAAATAACAATAGCCTATAAAACTTTACGTCCATTTCCATCCTCCATTAATCATACTGGATTTTTAACGATTCAGACCAAAAAATGTGGTACGCATTTAGGCCGACAGTAGCGCAGCTCTTTAACCTTCACTTTATCTTTCTCATTGTTTTTTTCTTCGTACATATATGGAAGATACTATTTTTGCAACATTACCTTGTTCTTCACTTGTCTTGTTTCTTGATAAGATGATGCTTAACAGGTCCTTTTCCCATCCCCTTCTTGTATTCCTCAATTTTAAATTTCTTTTAAAAATAACGTTTCAAGCAGTTACTGCATATTACACACAGTATAGAAAGTATTATCGGAGACGACGAGGATGACACCTCCTTAATTTTTGTACGTGTTAGCAAATATTGCACATCCTATTATTTTCCTATTATATTTTTTTCATTCCTTGTTGCAATAATAATTGTATGGATGAGAATGATGATGATGATGTGTGATTCTACGTAAGTGCAAAAGCATCATCAGTGGTAATAGTTGCAGCAGTTTTTTGGCTATAAAGGAGCAAAAATCTTGTACATAGAACACTTGTGACTTTTACACTCACAAAAAATATGCATAACAATATATACTTGACACTATGCATAAAAATATGTCGGTATTGTATTGTGTTAGGTTGAATTATAAAGTTTTTTTATGTTATGTTTTATTAATATTTATGATGATATGATGATGATGATCAAGCCTACTGCTGCTGCCTATTAGTCAGCCTTTCACCATACATTCATTTCATATTCTTGTGAACTTTAAGTATACGAAAAAGAGCGCATACAATCTTATATTAGTGCAGATATACACACGACAAGCCATGAATGGTGAGCACCATTCACTTTTTTTCAAAAGGATGCAATATGAAATAAAAGTTAAAATGATAATAGGGAGGAATTAAGAGGAATGTTACAGAGCCACATAATACAAAGGATGCAGAAAAAACATACAGAAATTTTACTTTGTATGATCGTATATTATTATGTGTATATATCCAAAAAAAAGTTCGTAGTAGTTAGTACTGCATGCTATATAACAGCAGAGAGAACACACACAACAACATCAAACATCTCATTCCCATATCATGATTTTAATTGTATGATTGTGCGAGTGTGAGTGTAAAAGTAAACGTATGAAAGTAACGAAGCCAGTTTCTTCCTATCCATTTTCAGGACTATGGCTTGGTTATGTGAAGAGTATTAGGGCTGGTATGAAATCTGTATGGGGTTATGCGTAAACTACCAGTATAAGTATATAACAGACAAAAGTTGCATATAAAGAGTACATGTAAGATTATAGTGGGTATAAAAATGTGTGTGGTTGAGTTTCTGGGATTGGGACTTATACTTGGTTCGAAATGATATGAAAGAGAGGGCCATGTAAAAATGTATGACTGGGCATGGAATAGTGAAGTTTGCAGAGTGCATAGGCTATAAAGCTTAAAAGCTTCTCCTTAAAATGCATATTAACCTGTCAGTTTTATGAGTATACCTACATACAAATAGAGAGCGATATAAAAGCATTTCGGTTTTTCCTTTTACTATATGTCTGTGGTTATCCTTAAACATTTTAAATGTATGATTGGCATGTATATTTTTATGATGTGTGTCTATAATACTCTATGCTGTACCATGAGAATTCTTTTTGGAATTTGAGTACACAAAGTATACAGAGTATATAGAGAAGCAAGGTGCAATCAAAAATAATGCATGGGAAGGAACAAGGAACAATTTTTGTTGTATGTTTTTGGTATGCATTGAGAGAGACGCTGCACAAAGCAAGATAAATAATATTCGAATAGCTTGATGAAAGAGGAAAAAGGAAAGAGTTAACTCTTTTTATTCATTGCCTTTGCGCTAAAACTATCTGCTAATCTGGTTATTACTTGAGTCAACTTGAAATGAAAATTTTGAGCTTATGGTGGATATGGATTATAATTTAAGAAGCATTCACAAACCCAAATTTCTGTTCGTTGCAGCTACCCAAAATATTGTGAAGGAGTGTGAGTGTAAGAAAAACTTGAGAATGCTAGTCGAGCGAAACCTAAATGAGTAAAAGTGGTTTGCTAATGACAAAGATGACGTTATTAGCGGTGAGCGATGATTATATGATGACTGTGACTAGTTTGCTAGACATGTATGAAAGATTGTGCAAAATTATTATGATCAATCAATCTTCTGTGAGATTTACAGAGTTCGAAGCTTATACATATAGTGTCGCTCTCTCGAAAATGTCAGTTAGAACGAATACGTGCATATTCGTAAAAAAATGTGCAACATATAGCATGAAACGCAATAAATTCATTACTACATTTTGTTATAGTAGTGAAATGCAGCACCCGCTAGAAAAATATTTGGCTCCATCAAGGTCATGGATATGATCAAGAAAGGATATGCTTGTGTCATGGAATGTGGTCTTTGTTCCGCTTCATACTCGACTGGCATGAAAAGACCGGGTTAGCATTTGCAACGTCCGTGACCTTTATCCTAGAATCCTAATTTTGAGTATTTTCTGCTCTGGAAATACAGCAGAAATGCAGACAAAAAGCCTATAGTAATAATTGAATTTATATTATGTTTTTTACTGAAGATTCGGGGAAGACCTGAAGTCCTCAGCGCTATATAATTCTTTTATTGTAAATATTATTATCAGTAAAGCTTTGAATGATGTTGTCGAGTTCTTTCTTTAGTTTTGAGTAAATATCTTCAATCTTCACCGTTATCATGTCAAATTAGAAGCAACTTTCATGTAAAATTAATAGATTCCAAAAACAGCATAGTTTCTTTGTAACAACATAGCTTTATTGAGATCTAATTTGCGTGCAATGTGACCCAAAGATCATTTTATGCACACCGCAAAAATCATTAAAACAAAGTTATAACAATAGGTTCGTATTAGTAATAAAGTTGAAGTTCCGACTTCTACTTAATAGATAAATGGTTATACTTATAAATTAACAGTTTATTATTTCGCATTTACCTTTCACGTCATTTTAATCTCACCGACATTGTGGTTTGTTTGTATGATGAACTAAAGGGAACCCTTTGTTATTTAAGTAGATAGTAATAATTTATATTCGTTAATGCTGATCACATATTTGTTCTTGAAATAACTTACATTATCAATTGCTTATTTCGTATTTATTTGTTTTTCAAAGTTTACTTATACGGTATTCCTTTTAACGTCAAGGAATAATTATCATTAATGACTTGTACTTGCAATGTATGTTCTAATTTTACTTAACGCTAATTGCATCCCTTTTCCTTGCAATTCATTTCATCAGCGCTCTATTTAAAGCTTTTCATAAATTACTAAAATTGATTATTGTGATGTCTCCTTAAAAATGTGAAAGATTTTCTACAAATAACAATTTTCATAATACGAGTTAATGACTTATTGTGACTAAAGAAATTGTTCTGCTTTTACTTAAATAGACACAAATCATCGTGATGACATGTTTCTTGAAATATTTTCTCGCTATAACTGAAACCTTAGCTTGCGGCTAAATACCAATAACTAAATACGCTCGTCATAAATTATCTAAAATAGTCCCAGCTATTTTTAACGTAAATATTTTTACCATATGCATATTTATTTTATGATTGATGCAGCAAATTGAATTGTATATAGTGTATACGCTATCTCACGTAGCATAATTTTACTTTTTACATTTGGAGGAACTTCATATGCTCCTCACAAAATACAAGTTCATTTAGAAGCCTTTCTTTCATTATTCATTTCTTTCTTTAAAACATTACAAACTAATTCGCTTTGTTCTACGAACAATTTATAGCGCTCTTATAACCAAACTTGTTTAAGCACTCTGTTCAGTATTCATCTATTTTTAGCAGTAAATGTGTGTATTGTGTAGCGTGTTTGCGTATTTTTAATATTCTCAGCGTAATCATAGATGATTAAATGAAACTAACTAACTATAACGAATCCTCCGGAAAAGGAATGAGACAATAAGTACAATTTAAAACGTTGGGCATTGTGTTCCACAATCAATCTTTGAAGCTGCATGTGTATTTCTGTTCTAAATATAATAATACTAATACTTTCTCCTGTATCTTATGACATTATGTAGCAAAACGACTGAGATAATACAAGCATTTTAAAAAATGGGTAAAAATGAGATA
>JAQIXW010004220.1:0-11928 GCA_034700685.1 Willowsia buskii
ATCGGCAAAATTGAAAATTTTGATGACCTCCAATTTTGAATGTTGGCGCCATTCAAAAACGAGACATATGCCAAAGGCCATCTATTATGACGTACTTTCACCATGCAAAGCATGAGCGCATTTGGAGCCGAACACGACGTGAGTAGTACTCGTTAGTAATTTTCAATTGTACTCACTATCAGAATCATAAAAACACATAAAAATATATATAAGCAAAAGTAATATTATTCTCTCGGATGGGAAGATGTTACATGAAAAATCAGTAAATTATTTTTAAATGTGAAGAAATACTATGAACCAAACAGTGCTTCTTCTATTATTTTAACATTAAAAATTCCATGGATAAAAACATCCAGTGTAGGATGTCTTGGATGGAGTAACTCCAGGAGAACTGGTTACACTTAAAATGTCAAATTTTCAAAAACTGTTTCTATGGAAATAGATGGATAGTTACTCTAAAATCTGCAACTCTACGAAGTTTTGGGGTCGTACGACCTTTGCAGCAAGAATGGTGACCATGGGAAGCGGACCAGTGAAATTTGAGTGTTTTTTTCTAGTTTTTCGATCCTTGGACGCAGTGATTCAAAACTTTTAAATAGAAGCATCGACCTCCAGGAACAACTTTTAACGTTCTTTCAGATGTGCTATCACTCATTTCCATAGGTGCTCTGTGTCTGAATCTATGACGATATAGCCTTAAAAAATTTCCAAAATTTTGGAATTATTGTAAAAAACATCATTTTAATCAAATAATGTCAGCAAATTTCCCACACTAATCTATCTCAGTTGAAGCGCGTGCGTTTTTGTACCCATGATTGAAATATCAGAGAAATCTGAAAAGCTCACTAGAATTGTCAGATGAACGAAAAAATATTTCACGTGCGTCAAAAAAATGACACTCGTTACTAAAATCATGATAAGAGTTGATAAAAAGCACAATTTTTAAATCTGAAAATATACATTGTAGGAAATTGCATGGGCTTTCAAATGGTATATGAATCACGAATTTTAAATGAGTTTTTTGGTAGCTATGGTGATTCAAATGAAACAATTTTAAGTACCACATATTTTAGAAAAAAGTCAACATTTCGTGAATTTCAACCCGCTCGTTTGAATCACCACGGCTACCGATAAACTCATTGAAAATTCGTGATTCATATACCATTTGAAAGCCCATGCAATTTCCTACAATGTATATTTTCAGATTTAAAAATTGTGCTTTCTATCAACTCTTATCATGATTTTAGTAACAAAATTTGGCGGTGAGGTACGCGCGGAAGATTTCTGTGGAAGACCCGAATCAAAACAAAGTTATTCCTGGAGACAAAATTTCCCGTCCTGATATTTTAGGCATGTTTGTGACATGTTCGGTTTTGCTAACTTTAGGTCTGATTTGTTTGCTTGTGGAGATTTCATGTTTTTCTTCATCCGATAAAGCGGCTGTTCTACAGTTACCACAGTCTGTGAAAACTTTTAAAACTGTTTTGAAATCTGTAAAGGACAAAAGTGTGTCAGAACATTTCAATCAAGAAAACAAAATTAAGTTGAACATTTCTGTCCCACCGGAACAAAAAAAGCTAAAACTCATTTCAAAACAAGAGCCTTTGGAGGATCAAATTCCTGGACAGATAAGCTAAAATGAATGGAAGCATACCAAATTCTGAATGATATTTGATATTAGATAAATAAATATTTGCTATATTTAACTGCATAAGACTTAATACGTAGCTGCGAGTAACACGGAAGTTGGAATAAGTTGACGTTAAAACGAAATTTTTATTTTGACGTATTGAATTTAACTTTTAAGGATAGCAAATTGTACCTTAATACACAATAATATGTTAAAGTGTTTACTAGCATGTACTTCATTAATATACCAAATTTGTATGTGTACTCTTGATTTAGGATAACTAACACACACAAAATATTTGCAGATACATTATAAATTAACCGTTTTAACTTATCAAAGGAAATGTTTATTCTGAAACTTATATTTCCAAAAGAATATTTACAATAAAATCTAAATTATATGAGAACTACTAGAAGTTTTTGATCCCGAATATTTACTTACTTACCTATACTAGAGAACCTTTGGAGTAGGATAAAATTTATGAATAACACGGTAGCCATTTTTATACTCAATTATATTTTAATGAGCGTGCTACAATATTTCGATTCAGTTGTGTTTGGCTGTGTTTTTAGTTTATGGTGTGGGTGTGGCCATTGGTTTATAAAAATATTAGTAACCAAACCAATTTTAGCAAAATTAACATTAAGTTACTATAAAAGATATATCAAAACTAATATATAATAAATTTCTTTACTAATTACGTTGTTTTCATACTTTGAAAACTGTTTCTTATTAATTCCATGGATATTTTTGATGAATGCAATCCCATTTTGAGTTCCCTATCTGTCCATAATTGGGAATATTGGGATATCTCTTTGTTCAGCTTTCGTTCCATTCGCATTTTCGTTGTTGCTCATGAGTATCTCTATTTGTGTTACATGTTTTTACATTTATACGCATTGCTTATGTTCGCATTGCCCCACTTTTCAAAATAGAATGTGCGCGAACGCAGTATTCCCGTCTCTGTGTTATGTTATGTGAGCTCTCATTGAATATCAGCTATTTACCGACAATTAAATTACAAATTAAGGTGAAAATCGTGTGATAATCAAGTCAAGCGTTAGGTAATAATTAAAATTACACTTTTTATTCAATTCATCATTTAATTGGGCTGTGATTGTGACAATTGTTACGTTGACATTCATTAGCATTAATCTTTGTGATAATTATTCACCATTTTATTTTCTCAGTTGTCAACAGTTCGAAATGGAGATGGAGGAAGCGATCAACGCGCTGGAGCAGCGAGAACTGGAACACGGACCTGACGGGATTCGTGCTGAAGGGTACACCGAGCTGCTCGCCTACTACCTCCTCCAGGGGGAGCTCTGTAACGCCAAATTCCTGTGGAAACGAGTTCCCTCCACACTCAAGTCCCAGTGTCCAGAAATCGAAGCAGTTTGGAATGTCGGGAGGCGTCTCTGGTCAAAAGATATGGAGGGATTCTACCAGGCTCTCAGGTCATTTCAGTGGAGTCCCACCGTCGCCCCAATAATTAGTCAGCTCACTGGTAAAAGCACCTCTACCAAATTAAAAAATATTGCAAGGTATCTCGCTTATCATTTTCCCGCCCGACTTATCGAACAGTTTAAATCTCCACAGAATCCGTTCGAGAAAAGACTGTCAACCTCATCGGCACCGCCTACTCCTCCATCCGCCCTCAAGACGTGTCCATCCTGCTAGGCCTCCCTCTCCGCGAGGTCGAGAATCTCGTCAACTCCAAACCTGGTTGGGAAATCGCCGATGGAATGATCCTTCCGAAGGAATGTCCCCCCAAGGAGGTGTCCATTGGAGGGGGTGAGGAGCAAATTGGGAAACTCACGGATTATGTCGCATTCCTCGAAAATTAAATTCAACTACCTAATTACTAATTACCTATGTATGTCGTGAAAGTGTACCTCAATTTGAAATTAATTATTGTCACCATCACCTCCAATTCAATTATATTTCTCTTTATTTTTAACGGTGTTACAATTTATTTGTGATAATTAAAATATATTTTGTAAAATTAACCAAAGCGAAAAAAATAATTTTAGTGATAAAATATTTATTTCCGTTGTAAGCTCGTTTGCGAGTATTATTTTTTAATTGTCGTTAGTTTTAAATGCGTTATTATCCGGAGTTCCTCCATCCTAACTGTAAGTTGGCGGTTGAAACGTTTGGAACCTCCTGTAAATTCTGGGACTCGGGATTTTCGTGGTGCTACTTGTTGTTGAGGGTACTGAGGAGGAGGTGGAAGAGGAGGATTCGTTGAGGAGATCCAGATTATCACCACTTGTTCTCGTTATCGCTATTCTAATCCCTCCCGAGCAGGCATCCTCCAAATCCCCTTCCAATTTCCGGCTCCTCCTCCGCACCGTCATGGTTGCAGGGTCCATGATCATCACACTGCCTCCTCCGTCGTCCTCTGATAAGTTACAACTGTTCCGATTCCTGAAATAAATGGGAGTAAACAATACCGTTATTTTAACCGTCATATTTTTGGAGGAAACAAGAGAAATATGTTGAGTGACGACAGAAAAATCAAAATATTTAGCGGTGGCGCTAACGAAAATATATTTCTATGGTCTCGATAATGTTAATAGTTTGGAGGAAACTTGGAGGAAATTGTCAGTTGCAAGTTTTGTAGTGGAGTAAAAAAATAATGAGGTCAAGAGGGAATATATGGAGGTGTCCACACGAAAACATTGGTTATCTCGATCGCACACGCAACAGATGTAAATCTGCTTATTTTTTTGGAGGCATGCCAATTGATACAATGTTGTTGTTCGAGAAAGCTTAGCACTCCGAGACCGTTACACGATGTTTTCCTCTCAACCTCCTTGTTGGTGATGATCATCTGGATTTGTACATCTTTTGGGGAGACATTTATTTTGATATATTATGGAGGAAACAGATTATGACGGTTATTAAGTGTCGTTTGTGTTGAGGCATTAGTGCATTCTTTGTGTAGGCTTAATAGCTGAGATGGAGGGGTGATGGAGTGGAGGGAATATCAGATAAGCGTCAAGAGAGCGTGTGAAGTGGAGTAATAAAAATTGATATGAATCGCTTTTCTCACACATTCCGACTCCTATAATTTATACACAAGGTCAGCCCCTCAAAAAATCACCTTCACATTTCCTCCCAGAATATCTCTCGAGCTTGTAGTCTCGAACACTCACACAAAGTTTCTCTGCTCGGAAGCACTCTAAATTCAAATTCCACATTCTCATAAAAAAATATTCCATATTTTCAATTTTAGAAATGACATTAAAAATCATGTCTGTTCACAAATTCTTTTAACAGACGCTTCTCGAACATGTATTCTGGAGGTGTATTAATTTCAAAACAAAAATTCAGTTTCCAAAATTAGAAAAACAGCACAAATCTTAAATCAACATAAAAAACTAAATGTAAACAAGATTAAAAATTGTTACCAGTCTCAAACCAAAATATCTACAAATCATGTACACTCCGGGAAGTTCGAAAATACTACCACCTCCTCAAATCAAAAACCATGACTGTTTTACAAGCATGTTCGAAAACACTCAGATTAATTGTTCAAGTTAATTATTTATTTTTAACTTTTCTTAGCGCTATATTTACACAGGTAATGTTTAATTAAGGTAAACTAGAGGATTGACTTTGAATCACACACGGTTTTATTTTCTGAAGTTCGGAAAATTTTTTAACCTCCAAAAAAAATCATCCCTTGCTAAATATTTTTTGCTGCATTTTGGCTATCTGATTTTGACTACTTATAAATAATTTTAAAGGCTTATCAAAACTGTTTTAACTGCTTCTACTGCTATCTTTCTGCTCATTATTGGAGGAGTCCCTATTCTGTTTTTTGGAGGAGTTTATCGGACGCGGAGGTTCTGTCAAAGGTTCGTACCCTTCCTTCTGGATCCGGTCCTTGAACTTCAGGTATTCCCTCTTCCTGTCGAAATGTTTCACCTGTTCGAGAAAAAAAGAAGAGCCAAAAAAATAAAAATCTGTTCGAAAAATAATTGAGGCAATAAAACAATTAGTTCGAAAAGAGGCTGGCTCGAGTTCAGAATATTTTTTTTATTTCTGAATTTTTTTTATTGCCACTACAGCCATTAGAGCAAAAGGAAACAGAGTATAATTTTACGAGCAGCTAAAAATAGCGAACAGAAAAAGGAGTCACGTTCGGAAATAAAGTAACTCCGTGTCTTGGAGTGTGGTGAATTGGAAGCGATAAAAAAATATTATTAGATGAGCATAGAGGAGATATCGCTCTGCCATCATGATTCTATTTTTGATCTCTCTCTGTAATCTGATGCTCTTTTAGAGTTCTCGAACACAAAGTTGTGCTCTGTTCGGAAATAGGTTTAGCACTCCAAAAATAATGGGAGTAATAATATCTCTGAGAAAACCAAGACAGCCAATCAGTAGTCAAAACAAGAGGAGATGGAGTACACAGATATTATTGTTTGGAGGAACAGAACCCCTCTAACCAAATGTTCTGAAAAGTTTGCACCTCCATAAAAATTATCGTTTTTTTTTTGGCAAAGAATCTAACTGTGACTCTTTGTGATTATGACAATTGACGTGAGGAGACAATGACCTTTTACCTCTGCTAATTACCATTATTACTACTAGCCAACAGCTTTTCGAACATTTTGGTTGGTTATCAAAAATCAAGGTTAATTAATTTTGCATAATTATGAATTAACGTACCCATTGTGAAGGGCATGAATTTTCGTACAATTCCCTAAACTTTGAGCACACCTCTTGACTGCCGGCGTTGTCATCCAGGCACTTCCAGAAGTCGTCCCTTGACGCCCAACACTTCTCCCTGTCCGCTTTCGAAGGAAATGACATGGCGTTCGAGAAAACTTGATGATGACTTGATGGCAATGATGATTTATGTAAATACTTGACAATTTACAATTTTTAAAAATCAGACATCGCACTCAGTTTTCAGTTGTCACTAATCAATCGCTGCTGTGCTAACTGCTCATCACAAAACTAACAATTGTTCAATGTTCGAGAGTCCGCTTTTCATGATTGGCTTATCAGACAATCACCACTTTTGAAACAAATTCACACAGTTCAAAAATTTAAAAATAGATTCCAAACTTAACTTCACAAATGACAGAATCGACAGACACAGATGGATGATGAAGAAAAACCCGGAAGTGGAAGTAATCGTAATTAATGTTTTAAACTATCCATTACCGTCAACTTGCCGTCAGTCTTGAAATAATCACCGTTTTTTGGATCAGTAAAAACTGAAAATTTTGTAAACTTTCAACAGACAAGTAAGTAGAATGGAGGCTTCCGTTTCGGAGCACAACTTGACTCTGACTGATTCCTTCAAGATGAAAACGAACTCCACTACTGTCCACTCAAAAAACTGACGGGGTTATCAATACATTTCTCGAACACACACTCCACTCGGATTTTTTTACTGTTCGGAAGCACCGGCCGAAAAGAGAGGATCACAAGCGCAGACCATCAACACAACAAACCCGGCTGATTGCTCGTGCACTTCTAAACCATACACTTCATATTCTCACGCTGCCCCAAGTCTCTATCCAAAACTGGCACCAAACCTGAGAATTCAAACTTGCCAATATTTTTAGCAGCCAAGAAGCCAGATGAGAGCTCAGCTGCGGCTGTGGTGTTCGAAAATCACTGTCAAATTTAACCACAAATCTTAATTATTCTTTGCAAATTAGTGAGATTATAATTTAATGAGCCACTCAATTAACTAGCTATCCCCTTAAAACCTGCAATTAAACACCACCTTCATAGAGAATTTGGAGGTGGCCTCTGAGGAGAAGAAGATGGTGTCCTCAGAGGAGACTGACATATCCCCCGTGCACGCTCCCACCGCCCCCTCCACCACCACCTCCACCAGTGCCGGAGGAGTCTTGTCAAATGAGGAGGACGACTACACCGGCGACGGAAGCACGGGGATCCGCTATGTCTCCTACGAGTCGGAGGACCAGATGCCAGGAATTATGAAGCTTATCCAGAAGGACCTTTCGGAACCTTACTCCATCTACACTTATCGCTACTTCATCCACAACTGGCCGAAACTCTGTTTTCTTGCGATGGACGGGGACGAAATGGTGGGGGCGATTGTCTGCAAGTTGGATGTCCACAAGCAGATTCAAAAGAGGGGCTACATTGCTATGCTCGCGGTGGATGAGCGTTATCGCCGGAAAAAAATTGGTAATTAAGATAACCACTTGTCCCATCCATATTGATAAGCATTTTTTATTAAAGTATTTTCAGAATTTTAATTTACTATTTGGGCACCTTTCAGGCTCCACTCTAGTCCTGAAGTCAATTCGTGCAATGGCGGAGGAGGATGCTGACGAGATTGTGCTCGAGACCGAGATAACCAACAAGTCTGCTTTGAGGCTCTACGAGAACCTGGGCTTCGTCAGGGATAAGCGGTTATTCCGCTACTATCTCAATGGGGTGGACGCTCTGAGGCTCAAGCTGTGGCTGAAATGAGGGGGGAGGAGGAGATTTGTTGGGGGAGTGGTATTTAATGATTTGTATTAACTAATTTGTAATTAATTTAATTGTATTGTGTGGATAATCGTTTTTGTAAGTGGTCGTTTTTCGCTTTTTTATGCCAAATAAATTAAAAATAGAGACATTCAATTTTAAACGAATAATTAATTTATTTAATTGTAGTTCAATTATTTATTTTATTTAAATCTTCCCGCGAATGAATTCTTCTTCTTTTTCTTCTCCTTCTCGAGCATCTGGAGGTTCTGAGTGTTCCGCTTGACGCTTTTTACGAGATGGGAGAGCTCAGCCTTTTCTCGAACTTCTGTCTTCCTCCTTTTCAGATCACCCCCGGGTCCCTCATCGTCTTTTTTACTGGAGGGAGTGCTAGGTTCTCGAACTTGATTTTGTGGAAGTCTTCTTTTCTGTTTCTCTTGAATGATCCGCTCCATCGCTTTCGTTTTCTTGAAGTTGGGGTCGCTCGGGTCCAAATTGAAATGATGGCTACTGAACAAAGCGGAGAATCTCTGGTCCTCCACGTCAATCTGGAAGTCGTCACGTGCCTCCGCTTTCTTCACCTCTTGCCCCTCCCCCTTCTTCTTATTCTTTCTCCACTTCCTCTTCTTCTTCGATTTGGAGTCAGTCTCCTCCTCGAGAATCTTCTTCAAACTGAAATGCCTCTTCCCCGCCTCCTCCTCATCGTCCATCAGCAGCAGTTCTAATTCCGCATTTGTCTTAGGCTCCTCCCCCTTCCCCTCCCCCTTCCCCTCTTTCACCACCCCCTTTTTCTTCTCCTTAGCCTCTCCCCCTTTCCCCCTGAACAACTCATTCTCCCTCAACTCACTTTTGAAGAACTCATCGTCCATATCCACATCCACCTCATCATCACTAAAAGGCTGATCCTCCTCCTCTTCCCCATCCCCTCCCTTCTTCTTCTCCTTTTTCCTCTGCTGCCTCTTCTCCTTCCTCTTGTCCAACATCTCCTCCCACGGAGTCCTCTTCTTTTTCTCCTCCTCCTCCAACTTCTTCTTCACCAACGTCTCCGTCTTCTCCTTGAGCCCCACCCCCCACGTGATCTCCATTTCCACCTCCTTCCCCTTCTTCTTCCTCTCCCCCTCCTCGATCCCCTCCAGCAGCGCTTTGTACTTGGAAATGGCGTCCCCCTTCTTATCAATTTTCTCCTCCACCACCTCCCCCTCATCTTCCTCATCCTCTTCTTCTTCAGATGAGGTCGCAAGATAAGCTCGGATATCGTCATCCTCCACCTTCTCCTTCGGATCAAATATTTTCTCCGTGAGTTCCCTTCGGAGGGGATCTGTCTCGTCCCACGTCAGGTCCACCTTCACCTGCTGGAGCGCCGTTGTCGTGAAGAACCTCGGTCTATATTTCTGCCCATCTGGCATCTCCCTGCAGACCTCCCGGGGGACATCCTCCTCAAAAGAGGTGTCATCCGGAATGAAGCGGAGGTCCACCTTCGCTGCTGACGATTCATATTCCATCCCGTCACACTCGGCGTAAACCTTCTCGGCGGTGGCGGCGCTGTCGAATTCGGCGACAGCGTAAAAATATTTGAGGCGGTTGAGTTGATACTGGCGCAGCTTTTCTCTGTGGTACTGGGAGCCCTCCTCATCTTCGTCCTCCCCATCCCCTTCACTCTCCTCATCACTATCTGACTCCTCCTTCTTAATCTTCATCTCCTCCCCATCCCCTCTCAACTCTCTTGGCCCCTCTCGCTCCTCCTCCGCCATCCTCTCCTTCCCAAACTCACTAGGATAAATAGCCACCTCCTTGATAACTCCCCCAGGGGGTAGGAACGAGCTGAGAAGCACCATCAAATCCACCGCCCTCACCCTGTCCCAGTCCATGTTGCACAGAGCCAGTCTCCTCGTCCCCTCCTCGGTCCTCTCAGCGTCTTTGTCGAGCTCCCCCCAATCATGTTCCAAGTTTACCTCCTCCTCATCCCCCTCCAAAGAACTATCATCCTCGTCATCCGATGACGACTCCGAATTCTCCTCCAAATCCGCCTCACCCCTCGCATAATCCACCTCCTTGCTGCGGAGCTTCTCTCTGGTCAGCTTATCAATCTTCTCCTTTCCTCTAGGCACCTTGATGATCTCCTCCTCGTTCAGGTTCCCCTCCACATCCTCCTCACTATCTTCACCCTCATCATCGTCCTCCTCCCCCTCCAAATTATAATATCTCTTCATATTCTCATCCGTCGCGGTTGCCATGGGACGACCTCTCTTGTCCGTTTTGTATTTCAACTTGAATTTTTCATCCTTTCAAAAAATAAACAAAAACAAATAATTATTTAAATTGTCAGTTAATTTTTATTACGGTTATCAAAATTTTCAGTGATAGTTTCCCCTCACATTAAACATTCCCTGGAACCTCCGATCAATCTCAATTTTCTTCTCCTTTTTCGGCACCGGCCTGAACACCGGATTCCTCAGGACCTGCGCGAACCTCTCATCTTTCACATCCTCCCTCGTTCTCGTGGCCACTCCAGGCACCTTCTTCTTCTTCCCTCCAGGCCTCTCCATCACTGCCTCCAAGAAATGAGCACCTTAAAATGAACTGGTCCCTCCAATCCAGTCACCCGGTGAACGACTCCGCCTTCTTCTTCTTCGGTCAATTCAATATCTGCGGCGACCTCTTCCTCAGCTGCTTTCGGGGGAGAAGACGAAAAGAGAAGAAATCACCTCCAAACACCCTCCCACTTCGACAAGAAAAGGAGGTGATCACTGTCTACAAAATGGAGGGGAACACTACTGCCTCCAACGATGAACCCACCAAGAAAAAACAGAAGCCACCAACACCTCCTCCGCGATACAATGCCTCCACCTCCAAAACTCCTGCACCACCTCCTCCAACAAGAAAAGATGACTCCCTCCGGAGGGGCATCCACCAACACCACAAATCAATATCAACGTCACCTCCACCCCCTCCAAAACACGAGAGAACTCCACCTCCAAAAGAGACAAGAGACAATGACTCCCAAACTCCAGGGGATCAACAGGAGGAAATCGATGAGCGGAGGGAACAACAGCAGTATAGACGACAAGGGTAAGACTCTCAATTAAATTTAAATACAATTAAAATTTTTAATTAATGCGAGTGAAACAAGTGCATTGATAAGAGCACGTGTTCTGAATGAGCTGTCCTGCATGCAGGCAATAGGCTTAAAAATAAACAGAAATTTGAATTTCGCGGGTGGGGATATCACATGAATTGCTGTTGCTCTGCTTTATACACAGTTTTATGAGTGGGGTCGTTCCCAAGTGGTAACGCACTTTATACGTTGGGTGGGTCGCATAAGTTTTCCAAGTTTTTGAGTAGAACAAATAGGAAATGTTGGGTATGAACGGCCCAGTAAATAGTGAAGTGTTTTGCAAGTGCACAGCTGGGATTGGGTTGGGTGCTTTCTCTGAACACCTATTCTTTTGACAGTTTGGAGATCTTAATCAATTTCTTTTCTAATTAACTTTTTAATTACAATTAAATGGAGGAAATTTTATATATAGTTTTATGTGGTTAATTTTAACTGGAGGAGTTAATTGTTCAGAAAATATTGAGTGTTGAGAGAAGTGCGGTAATAATTTTTGTGATTTTTTGTGTGTGAAAAGTGCTCGCATTCACGTCCACGGCCCTGTGGAAATTCCTGATCCGACTGCAACCCTCCTCGAGGTAGCCCTCCATACCCTGCCAACCCACAACCCGAACACTGCCTCCGCCGTTGGCTACACGATGGGAAATCAGGGGATACGCCAGCATGTGGAGACCTCCACGAAAACTGGCGTTTTTCATCTGAGCAAGGCGAAGCT
>JAQIXW010004221.1:0-11925 GCA_034700685.1 Willowsia buskii
TTATTCTTTCTTTCTACCTAATTTCATGTAAATACATATGTGGCACTAACCATTTACTTGATTGCATAGAACTATCTAGGCAATTAAACAACTTTTATAAGCTATTACATAGTTAAGAAGTTGACCTTGGAATAATTTTAAGTTAAGTTGTGCACAATGCAAACGGCAGTGAAAATGCAGACATCCAATGCTTTTGTTGCGTGCTACACAGATAGATAAAAAAATAAAAACGCTGCTGTTACACTAACCAGCAAGAATACAATTTTGTTTGAGCTTCATTTCAATATAACTAATGCTTCGATACAGATACATACATACTTACATGGAATTCAAAAGATTATAATATCTTTATATCGTCATGTTTGACTGTTGTTACATCAACAGGTTCATTAAAAGAAGCATGACTGCGATAATTAATCATTTAAATAAATAGGATATTGACGAGTCAAAATTGGATTTGCTTAACATGTGACATCCTGTATGTTGATAGGTATAGAACTAAAAAATATAAGTATATAAATTTTAATGCATATCACTGAAAGATGTGCTTTTATTATGAGCCATACACAACCATTGCAATTAAGCTGCGCTGTTGTGTCATTTCTTGACAAGGTATAGTCACAAAGTGGACATGTACATAAATAGATATCGACATGCTAAATTCATGCAAATTAAGAACGTATGCGGCACTTCGTGACAGTACCTTGTCAGATTAAATAACCATTAAAACCATAAATTCATTTTGCCAAGCCCCGATTGGAACAAACGTATCGTCGTGACATTTGATCCTAAAATTATCTTTACACAAATGTTTATCTTCTTTAATATTATTTCTGCTTTCGACCTTCTTCATGAAAAGACTTGCTACAGAATTCAAATATTACCACTTAAACTTTTAGTAATACCAGGAATTCAAGGGAGAAAAAATCTGCAGAAAAAGTAGGCAGTTTATTATTTGGTTTTTGGCACTATATAATGTCCAGATTTACATTTCTCTTAGTTTCGTTAGTTGTCCTTACGGTTTTGATATTTTTGTCTCTAAAAGTGGACGGATTACCATCTTCAAACTCCACAGTCAGGAATGATGCGTTGGCAATGGTATGATGAGTTGTGTTAAATATTTATACTATTTTTATCTAAATTTAATCAATATACTATTTTCAATTTTAGGACGTTAGCGGAGGCAGCAACTCAAACGGATGTGGCGACGGATGCTACCGGACTGTGTTTGGTGGCTGCAGATGCTTGAGTAAGCATTTTCCTTGGTACTGATTCACACTGAAAGGAATCCGTCATGTGACTGTGACATACTTTTTTGATATTTTAGTTGACATATTAGAGTTGTGTATGTGTCACAATCTTTGTTTATTCAACAATCATATTCAATTAGGACTTATTAATATTTCATGTGGTGACAAAATAGTTATTACTGGTTTAATAATCTAGTGTTATTGTATAAGTTGTTATTCTATTGCTCTAGTTTGCAATAAGCCTCAATTTGTTTCCAACTTTAAAAAAATGATTGCAAAATATATTTTCTCTCTTGAATTAAAAATTGGTTTAGCCCTTGCGCTTCTGGACAACTTGCTTTTGAAATCTTTTTAATATTTCATATTGTATGATAGCCGTATTTACACATACTTCATCCAGCTCTTGATTACATAACATGATGTAACTGAAGGCTTTGACTTGTTGACGACACATTCGCAATCATCCCATTCACAATATTTGCGTAAACATCTACATTCTCCAGATATCTTGCTCCTTTACTTTCTCCTGTTTCCTCAGTATATAATAATGTTAAATTAAATGCCTCCTTAATGCTGTTATTACCTACATTTCGGCAACTGTTCCGGTTTCCATTATGATTGCATTTGCTTTCATCCATTGCTCACATTTGCATTACGATTGCAAAACACGCATAACTTACTTTCCGGTTTTTGAGATAAAACTTCCCGAGCTCAGGGTCTCCGGAAAAAACTACTTGAAATAATTGGAACCTTTTTATTGGAACCAGTATTTGTGCTTATATCTTGCAGCATTCCATTACATAAAGTTATGTAAGAGGAAGTTATAACGTTCACTATATCTGTAAAAGTTTAATGAAGTGTACGCATCCGCACCAGAGTTTGGACAAAGTCTACTCCACTCACATTAATCTCTTTCAAAATTTCTATTTATGATTCAAACTATGATCAACGCAACTATGCAGTTAGCCTGGTAGTGAAAGTTGAAATCCGGATTTACCAATTTACCACAATTTCAAAAAAACTGCTCATTTTTAGAAAACTTTTCCTTGCCACGCAACGAAAACCCCTCACTTCCATAAAATGTATGCCGAACTCTGAGAGTTCTCTTGTGTAAACATTTGAGTAATGCAGGTATGCTGAAGTAGCAATCTCATCGTCGTTTAAACTAATACTAAATTATTTTCCCTGGAGCCTTCAAACTTTCTGTGTCCCTACAAGAATGATTAAATATGTATTGTGAGAAAGTGGCATACTGTATGGTTTTTTGGTTGAAAAACTTTCATAAATATTTAAACACTCTGAATGAGGTAATGAATAAAGCAAAAAAATCTGAGGTATTACCAACCGCTATTCTCTCCAGAACGTTCAGTCGCATATTTATAGTCATGGCTTACACAACTGGAACCTTCCTGGTGAAAACCGTTCATTTCAATCCTTAAGGTTTAAGACTTTAAAGTTTGTTTGAGTGCTCATTGGCTTTAAAACAACCGTAAAATGTGAAAAGTGTTTTCTCCCACTGATTCAATTTTTGAGATCATTTGTGATTTGCGTTTGGTGCATACAGGAAACACGCAAAAATCACGATCAGACTTGACCAGTATAAAACTCTCCTTCAATCGGCAACGCTATCTTCAAAAGGGGTAAGTTGACACACAAACATATATATAATCAACTTATGCCTAAAATATTACAAATTGGCTAAATATATAAAAATATCCATATTTTAAAAATTTGTGACGGTGCATAATAGTTACGAGTTAAGAGACCAAAATTATTAGATGAAGTTAAAACTAATCAAATTAGTTACCAGTTTAATACGTTTCAAAATGGTTAATTTCTCTAAAATACCTACGGGTTTTTAGACATTAATTATAATTTTGTTTATTAAAGAATTCCGAATTTACTAACAGTTGCTTTCCATTTTTTCAATGAATTCATTTTCCATTTACTTATCTTTGTTCAAATATGATGCAATAATTTAAAATTTATAACGCATAGATGATGCTAAAATTATTGCTTTGCAAGAGTGTCTGCCGAAACTTTTTTTATTATATGGTGCTGTAGTGCGAAATAAAGCTAGCAAGCATATATTTACATATCAAGTTCATATTAAGGTATATTTAAAAAAAGCCTTATCCTCCCTGTGCATTTATATTTTCAACTAAAACGGACATTCAAAATTTTTCACAGGTTGGAAAGTAATGTAACATTACACAATAATAAAATACGTAATACGTTTATTATTTTCGTGTTTTATGAGTTTTTAAGCTTAAAATAATAAAATACAATGCTTTAAATTAAGCTTCCGTAGGCGGAAGTTGCGATCAGAACTTTGTTTACGTGTTAGCCACTCATGCATGCGGATATTCCAGTCTACTTAAGAATAATTTAACCTGGAATACTACATAAAATTTTGCCATATGGAATCTTTTCCACTTTGTAATTTATTCTTTTAATCTGCCATATCCACTCGACCATAAATGTAAAAACAATGAATTTACTGATATATTATACAATAATATTATGGCACTAATTTCTTAATATGATAGAAATATGTCGAAAAGTAATATATTTGCATCTGTCCTTGAAGCTCGCCCACTTTCACACATTTCATTTCATAAGTAGTGAATAATTTTTTAGGCTCAAACCCACCGGAAATTCGGTAACAAATTTTTGTGCTCTGGTTTCAGTATTTCAGTGATGGCAAACGAGGAATCAAAAGTAAAGGAAGAATTCATCTTGCTGATTGCATATTACGTGATGGTCCTAGTAGCAATGCTTTCCACTATACTTTGTACCTGTCGAAGGAAAAATGATAAGACGCTTTTTTGCTGCGGATCAAAACAAAATAGACTAGTCAACACTGACTATGCTCCAGTAAGTAATTATTAAAACTTTCAAATTTTCCCTTAGGGAAAGCTAAATTTCCGTATATGTTGAAATAACTAAATGTGCAACGTTTATATACGATATTTACAAAATATTTTTCTCTTTTCAGTGTATTCCCACTATTTCCTTTGCCATATTCAAAAAGAAAGGGGATAATGAATGTGACGAGGAAAGCCATGTAGGAAATTATATAGGTTGCATAAACAAATCCACCATTTACAATGCTAACCTTCCCTTCTACAATTTTCGAAGCTCGAAAAAGTCATGCTCAGGATATAGGAAGGGTCCTGCCAAAAGGGAAACAGTGATGCTCAAGTTGGATGTCATTTGTGAAGCACAACAGGTATGCATATATATAGATTTATATTCAGTAAATGTTTACATAATTATTATTAGCAAGGTTACTTCTGAAAATAGTTATCTCTTCAGCGATAAATCATAGCCTAAATAATATTTCAATTAAATCATTTACAAAATATTTTTACACTTGTTAATTTCTTTGACTTTTTACAGGAAGAGAGCCAAGAAGCAGGGGAGTCTTTCCAAGTGTAAGCATTTAACCGGAAACATTTTGCAACCTTGGATGCGAAAAATAACTGATTTTGGGTTGATTTAATTATTAAAACATGTTATCATTATTCTGTTTGCTAGAAAAATATAAGTATATTTTTAGATATGGAATGAGAGCTTGAAATACGTAAATGGAGCATTGTATGTTAGCAAATTGCGCAATTTCTGACTTCCTATATTTAAAGCTATGTTGCAATACTTTTTACGATTTGCAATGTATTTATTTAATATGTATCACGACTCTTTACAATTTTAAAAAACGCTTTGTAAATTAGGCCATTTACCTGTTGCTTGAAATTCTTTAACCAAATTAAAATGAAAACTATACCAGAACTAAAATTCTATTCTCAATAAGAAGAAGAAGATAATTAAAAGTATATACTAATATTGCATTGTAAATTATACCTAAAATTTTCAATAATTCGTCATATTATCCGACAAAATGCATGAACTATGGCATATTAGCATATGGCACATTTGCCACATAATGAGGGGCATCTCGGTAATTGCTACAAAAACTTTTCTTGTATTCCATCTTGAATTTTATTACTCGTGTACAAATTGAATCTATTTGGTAGACATTTATTTATTGTAGTTCATAAATGCATCTTTCAACATAATATACGAGTACTAAAAACCCATAACTTTTTATTTCGAGGCATTTTTTAATATCTTTTTGTTTTATAATGTAGCATTTATGATTATTACATCAATCAAATAAAATATAATGCTAAATTGTAATACGTTTCAATAGACTATATGTTCTCTTATAAATGATCTAAACTTAAAGTTATGTACATAGCAAACAACTCAACTTTCTCGTTCTCTTCGTTTCACCGGAACTTATTTTCTTTCGTTTCATATATCATATATTACATATATAATAGACAATAATGTTGAAAACTACCTTTTTAAGGTTCACATAACATTTTGAAAAAGAGTAACACATAAGCTGACTCGTAATTATTTATGCAAGATATTGTATTAATGCTAATGTAATTACATTTTAAAGTCGAGTACAGCGAAAAGTCGATCCATAAAAGAAACTAATAAATAACTTGAGAATACACGCTTTCCGTTTAATGTCATTTAATTGCAAATCATTTGCCTTCCTATGTCAGCTGCTCTTTGATTTTTATCCGTATCAACATTCAAACAATCTGTCTAATTGATTAGATGGACAAGTTTTCCTTTTTAACTTTTAATTTTCTCTGTATTTAATTACCTAATAGCCAAACAACAGATGGGTTTAAATGCTTATGAACGCCACTATTGTCAGCAGTATCCATGTCTTGCACTCATATAACATAAAGTACATATTTGATAAATGCTTACACTTT
This sequence comes from Willowsia buskii, assembly GCA_034700685.1. Classification (NCBI taxonomy): domain Eukaryota; kingdom Metazoa; phylum Arthropoda; class Collembola; order Entomobryomorpha; family Entomobryidae; genus Willowsia; species Willowsia buskii. The sequence continues at coordinate 6,050 of JAQIXW010004221.1, forward strand.
TGCACGCGTGGTTGCCAATTATATTAGTAAAGATAAAAAACATAAATACATATATATTATACTATTATACATATCATTATATCATTTGCTTAAGTAAATGTTTCTATAAGCCAATTAATTATCAGGCAATCCACCAAAATGTTTGCACGAATGATAGCACTTTTATCATTGATTATTTTATTATTATATTTTATCATAGCACAATTTATTATTGATTGATACTGCCCTTGACCATTGAACTTGAGTTGAATACAATTTTAATTACATTTATTATTTTATGAAATAATCTATATATTAAGTTAAATTTTTTCTTTAATGCCAATATGATTTGAAACTTTCTTTTCCTCAACTCCACTAGAAACACTACCAGAGCTATAATAGCTCCCCCAAGAATAATAAATACCACGCGAATATTCCCCCTAAGATTTGCAGCACGAGGGGTACCACTTTCCATAAAGTTTTCCGGATTTGTCGAAAATCCTACCCTCACTTTTGTCATATAATTCACAATAAAATCATCCCACCATTCCATTATCCCAGATTGCCTTATCAACGTCAACCTCTCGATAACCTTAGGATTCATCCATCTCAAAAAAAGAAGCTGAAATTGAGTACTGATTAACTCGTGATTACTTAGAAATGCGTTTAAAGAAGAATTTTTCTTTTTCATATCATAATACTTCATATTTGCATCTAAATCTGGTAAAACGAAGGCGACGTTATTGCAATATTTTAAAGTATCACATCCATTTCTATCTTCTCCTAACAAACTGCAGCTATTCTCTTCCCCAAAAAACAATTCCCATCACATAGGAAACACTTTTGTGTGCTTCAAATATTTCTTAGTTGTATTTGAAAACTGATCTTCTGGTACAATCAAAGCGCGAAAAAATATTTCCGCTCTAGCATACAAATTTAGTTCGCTCTTAAAAAAGAAGCCGTGATGACCTTGAGTCTTGACTAATAACGACTTATCAAGCATATACCACAATTTATTTAAGAAGGGAACCCCAGTAGCACCAGTTGATGGATAACCACCGATAAGGGCGACCCTCGTATAAATTGTGAACTTATGTTCCACTAACCTATCAAAAGTATTGTAAGCAATTGGATGTCTAGGAAGTGTGAGCCTCGTAATATTCTCGTTTTTATAAGCACTGCTAATTACAACGCCTATTAAAAGAAATGGCGCTAATAGCCATCTTAAATTTGATATATTCCAAAGTGCGATAGAAAATGGGTCGCCTTGCTCTACAAGCACTTTAAAATATGCTTCTAAGCTTGGAACAAAATATCTGTTAAAATATGAGTAAACGTTTTTAAAACCTGATTTTGCCTTAGAATACAGATAGCTAGAGAATCCTGCTAAAATTAGTAAAGCGATGCAAAGAGATAGCCAAATAAATATATCAAATATTGCAACTAGTTGGATATACGCTAGAGAGCTTTGGATTATATCCCCACAACTCACAAATTTTAAAGCTTTTCTATGAAATTTGTAATGAGAAGAATCCATTTGTCCTGATAACGTTATCATCATCATTGGTATAAATTGTCTGTCGCACTGTTTATATTGGGATTCTTCGCAGCCGAAATATAAGAAGAATGTGGTATTTTTAAAGACCGACTGTAAAGCTCTGCCTTCCATGTGCCATCGAACTACATCAAGTTTTATTTCGTGATCGCTTAAAATAGACACTACTTCTTTTCTGTTTGATGAGCTGGGTAGAGATTTATCAAAAAGGGCGAATGCGCCACTTATTGACTCTCCAAGAGCGTAAAATTGGACTAGAAGGTTATCCGTGTTTTTGTTAAGGGCGTCAACCTTAAGCATTAAAGATTTTTGACTTTTGACCTTTCCAAATTTGTATATTTTGAGATGTATATTTTTATCGCAGGCGCGACATAGCATGTACATGTTATCAAATCGAATGTATATTTTACTTAATATACCGTGCTTTAAGTGAAGATATTTGGATATCTCGTAGAAGAAAAGTTCTGTAAATATCGTTGTCGAAGGTTGAAAGTTGAGCAGGTCGTATAACGTCAGTGACGTCTTCCAAAATTCAAATATCCACGGATTTTTCTCAGCGATTAGGATATGATGTCTCGGTCTGGTTAGCAGATGGATTCCAGTTTTTGTTTCGGAACTGTCCACCACTGCTCCCAAAGTATCGTTTGACGAAGTGGCGAGCTTAAGACTCCAAAAGTTGTTTTTGAACGGGCCCGGGATATGCATTCTGATTCTGTTTGATTGACGATTTTTCGAATAGAAGGCGGGATCCTCTGGGGGAAATAGGTAGAAATGGGCTTCACATATCCAAGATTTTGTTTTGGGGGCGACATCTATATATGGTATGTCGTTACAGCTCATTTCAGGCCAGGTTTGTTGACACCAGGGAATTTCTGAGGATTTATTGGGAGTCCTTTCAAAGTAGAACATGCGATTACGAACACTTTCGTGTTGTCGTTTTGCATGTGCTAGTACCGTGCTATTCACAAGATATACCTGATGAACGACGTCATATCTTGAGAGCACTATGGGAAATGATGGAGAATTTATGTCGATTCCGTGGTAGTTTATCAGGTGGACTAAACACTGTTCGTAGAGACTAAGAACTTCATCGAAGTTATCAATAAGGAAATTGTGTTGAATTGGGATATTTCTTTTTGTACGAAAATTGGAATATGTTCGGTGAACTTCTTTAAAGCGACTGTCTGGCTCGAAATACTCAAAGTCTAGCGGTGTCGTAGTTGGCAAATTCAGATAGAAATTTAAAACAAGAGGAAAAACTAATTTTTTTATAATCTCAGAAAATATAGCCATTTTTAATTAGGTTATTACGGAAAGAATTAGGTTTGCAAGTGAAAAAGTTAAATGTAGTTAAATATTTTACAAGAAATTCACTCTTAACTTTACTGTATTTCATAGAACAAGCGTAAGATAAATTACGTGTTTTTACTTACTTGGCTGTTCGCTTTAAGACAGAAAAAACAAATATTCAACCTAACACTTACTTCACAACTATCTGTGTCTGCATAGTAGTTGTAAGCACTTTACATAATTAGCAAATGTTCAAAATATTTGTCATTTGAAAGCAATGAATGCTTATTTTTCTTTTATCCATATTCCAACGGTCATAATTAACTTTATGATTTAAGCGTGTGCATCAAAATATTTTCGGCTGATGATACTTTTAGCAAATTCAATTCTTAAGGTTTTTATATACCAAAGTATTAAATGAGTTGAGTATTACTAATTAAATAAATAAGAGTCCATTTGCACGTTTGATCGGTTAAATGTTCCAGCAATCGAAAATATGTTTTTAATATATTTCATCAAGATAATTTTTAATGACTGCTCCAATCACTAATTGCATTATAGAAATTTGCGTGGGTATCACTCATTATTTTAGATAATAGTATTAGAATTCCTATAAAACTCAAAGTATAACTGAATGCCTAAAAATATTTGGAAGAAAACACTTTCGGTTCATATTTCATTAATATTTTTTTTTATTTCCCCAAAGTTTCTTTGGATTTGTTCTAATTCAGATTTTATTAATTGTGTATGTAGCTTATTTATTAATAACAGGTACATAATGTCAGGAAGATCATATCAATTTTTGTGAAGGATCCACAGATGAGTAAGCATCCCAGTCTTTTCAAAAAAACTCCTCCACTGCCACAAAATGAACGAGAAGCATTCAAGAACGTGCCAAATGCCCATTTGACGTAAGGCGATGCACAGAGTATTTGAATTCCAAAGAAGTGTCACTATGTCCACCTTCATCAGTCATTTCAGCACCTTCCTGAGTAAATCTTAGTGGCTCAGACATGACTGCTACAATTTTTTTTAAAGTACTTTTAGTTCTCTTGAACTTTATTGCAGTATTTTTTGAGACATACACATTAATAAACTTACACTTACCTTCGTCCACGCCCACATGACGCCTAATTCGTCCACCCTCAAGTAATTTTTCCACTGGATCAGTGTCAGTTATACTACCAATAAGTGATGATCTACCTTGGCGACCTTCCCCACAGGAAATGAGCAAGAGGCAAAGAGAAACTGCCATTAAAATCTGCAAGATTTTCCACTCCATTTTAAGTTTTGTTGCTTGCAATTTCTAGTTCTACTCTACACAGACTAATGATAAGATTCTCACAGCCACACAAACTATTTAAATGGATACACTTACACTTTGAAACTCATAATAATTAGTTGTACTTGTCGTGTCAGTTAATATGTTAAGCAATCAAAATCTCATTAGAGCTGTTATCAAAACAATTGAAAATGCCACTGGGCAACATTGTTTTCTTTTATCTCGTTTTTGATACAGTTACATGTTCTAGTACCCATTTGGAATCAACTAGATTTTTCTAAACCCATTTGTTGGTGTCTAAAAAACTTCATACCAATCACTTATTTTCTGTGAATTCCGTTATCGAATTAATTTCTAATGACACGGAAAGACATTCTTACATATGTAACTAATATCAATTCCTGGTTGCTTATCTAGTATTTGCTGGAAGTAAGATTAAGTGACAAATGATGTGACTCAGAAAATAATTCGTAGTATTATGTCCGTGTGTCCTTCGATTCCCACTGCAGAAGCTGAGGCTGGCGAATAGCCTTAAAGGTGATGGAATTGGTCTGGGAGTAGTGCTCCAAATCTTGGAAGGATTTGAAGTCACCCTGAAAGAACTCATTTTGGACTTGAAGGTCAAAGGCAGCAGTGATAATTGGAAGCTGAAACTTCCCTACCTTGTGTATCTCTACCTGTGCTTGAGGAGACCTGCCCTTGAGAAGAACTCGTACGATTTTTTGCTTCCTCGGGAATCTCTGTAAGTCCTGGAAATAAAATTGGAGTCTGGAAAAGCTCAACGCGAAACAGGCGTCCCATGTCATCCCATGTCATCCAATTGAATGGGTATTTCGAGCGGCTGTATGAGTCTAATGTGTGGAATTTGTTTCCAAATTTGAAAAAGGAAAAAATTTGATATGCCATATAATATTCATTTAACAGCAAAGTCATCTTTACTGTTGGTAACTACTTACTGCCACCAAATTTTAAGGCATGATGATAATGATACGTAGAAAAAACATCACGTAAATTACTGTCATTTACCCTTTTGGAAACATTCCATTTTTTACGACTACATCATTTCATGTAAGCTTCTTAACTGTCATATCGACAGTCTGAATAAGAAAATGAAATGTAAGATTTAGAACCTAAGGTTATTTTAAATGAAGACACATTTCTGCATACTGTTAAGCCACAATGTCTCAAAATTTGATTGAAAGCTTCTTCCATAAAATAACACAGGAATTTTTCAATATTTTTTACCCTTTTCTGTCCTCGGTGTTAACCGAAAACATGTTGCATGATTTATCTTGTCATAAAAAATGCTGCTAGTTATTTACTTCAAAACTATGTGAGCAAAAAAAAACTTTGACAAACAAAATTTTTCACCTTTCCTTTGACGTCCTACGTGCGTCAAGATATTGCACATATTTTTAATGGCGCGAAGCTTAAGCAATTTGGTTATTACAAAAGAGAAATGTATTCAGCGGCCCGAGAAGAACTTTGGGTCATTCTGCATTTGGCTTTCGTTTAACACCAGTCAAAATTCTGCTTAGAGATAAAATATTTTGAAATGCTATCCAAACTCACAAGACGCTACCTGATCCTTTCTGTAAACCTCAGTTGGTTTGGTGGCGGGATATCTTCAAAATTCTGTAATTATGGACACAGGGAATATCCATCTGTTACCCGAAAGAGTACTAAAACTATTCGAGCAAGCAGGGGTGGCGGAGTTGGTAGGCTCCGCGGTGAGGCGAATGCAGTACGGGGGTTCGATTCCTGGCCCGG
>JAQIXW010004222.1:0-11923 GCA_034700685.1 Willowsia buskii
AGTGGTAATCAGGAAAATGTAGCTGCAAATGCTTCTTTATACCTAAAATGAAAATGTTTTCGTAGAAATTACGACTCAAGACTAAATATGAAACCTGCCACGGTAAATGCTGAATGAACATGACATTAGCAGCAGTATTCTTACCTCAATCTCTCATAATATGAGTCTAGAGATGTGGCTTTGAATCCAATATCTTCAGTCTTTCCATTTTATGTCAGAAAGAAAGGAGACTCTAGACTAGAGACCAACTATCTACCTGGCTAGGTCGTTGTTATTGTCGCTTATTTGCAAGGACTAGTCAGGAAGCCTTTTTAGTTCTTAAGAAGTCTTGTTGTCTCTTGTCTCTGTATTGTGTGAATCCGTTGGCTCACTAGCATCACTGCTTTTGCTACTACACCTTTACCACAGAATGGCTTGCTCATTCATTCTCCCCAGGTCTTTTCACTGACTTTCTTTTTAGGTATACGCTCTTTGTAGCTTCTTGCCACACGGTTTCACATCTACTAACCACAACCATCTTCATCGTAATATCACATGTATATACATTCATAGTACTTGTACATAATAATAGGTCTCCCTAGTACGGACTCCTTTTATTATTCCAGGTACAATTTTCATTTTGAAATTACTAGTTTACCAAGTAAACTATTTTCATTCTCATTTCACAGTCCGGCTTACTCCCATCGTTATCGCTATTCAGTCAGTGCGAAATCGCTACGTATAGGAATGTACGCATTTTTTGTCTATGCTATGATCCTCAGGCATTATATCTTACGCTCACTTTTCGAAGCGCCTTACACAACGTCGAAAAAAAGAATGGAGAAAAAAAAATGTGAAAGCATAAAAGGTAGAGAAGAGCATCATACTTTTTCATACGTACTCTTCTAAAGTGGTTCACAAAAGAATGGGGATGTTGTATGAGAGAGAAGAAAGGTGATGCCTACCTCTTTTATTCTTTTTGCTTATTATTGCATGCTTGAAGTCGCTCCTGCTCCTTTTCAGCTTCTTTGTTCAATTTCCAAAAAAAAACCTCTTCCGTGTAAAAACACACAAGTAAAAGGCAAAATTTCATCTTTTAAAAAGATTCAAAAGACAAGAGATAGAAGTTTATACACAAAACTTGTCAAACTATACTGTTTTTACTCTTGCATATTGTATTACATCAAGAAGCGTAAAAACACAAACAGAAAGAATTTTGTGTAGACTAAAAAAGGCTATGTTTTTATTAATAATTTCTTTAGGAAAAAATTAATAGCTATTTTGTAATGGCACTGTATGTATTGAAACGCTGAAACAAAAAAAAATACAAATAAGCAGCGCAGTCCCGTAACGTCTTTTAAAAACAAAAAGGAAACCGAGGCATTTTTGTTTCGTATTGCATACTGTGCTTCAAAGTGTATTTATGCTTCATTATTATAGCATTTAACTGCCTTTCTATTTTATAGAATAAATAAGCTAAAGTTAAGATATTGTAATGAATGACGCAGCAGGAATTTTTCACCACTCTTGTTCATAGATTACACGAAAGTATGCACGATGACTCTTTTATCTTCGTGAGAAAGAAAAAAACTAAAGAGTTTAAAAAATGAAATGGTGTACCAAAGATTCTGGAGAGTTGTGTTCTGTCAGTGAATTCTTTTAATAGGCACGTGAAGTTCAAGTTGCACGCTTTCAGTTTTACTAGCCCATAAAACACATAAATACTCCACATATCTTAGGCACAAAGATACTTCAGAATGGACAAATTGTTAGTGCACAATGATATTTTCCACATGTAAATTTAACTGTTTCCTTCTACGTACATAATGCCTCTACTTTTATACTGCTTCACTTAAATGAAAGGAAAGTGGGGCCTTTTTTGCTGTCTCTGGAGGCCAAAAAGTGGAAAGAAGAAGCTCTCGTTTTGAAAGTGAAACTTGTGTGCGAGCGTAACTAATCGTAAGAAAAAATGTTTGATGCTTAATATGTTCTACTTTTTACGAGAGTCTTTTATGTGTCTACAAGATACTTTCACATGCACAGTGATGTACGATGTTTTAGAAGGCACACGATGCTTTTCTTTGTATATAATGCTCCGTAAATAAGGTTGGTTGTGAGGAACTCTATCGAAAGAAGACGCGTGTGTTAATGTAATGTATTGTAATGCAATTGCTTGAACAAAACACACCAGAGGAGCGTTTTTTGATGAAAACAAGTTAACTTTCATCCTCAGTAATTTCCCAAATATATATATTATGCGCAAAATGTAAAGATAAATTGGAGTTACGTCTAGCAAGAAAAAAACTGTTTTTATGAAGTAAACTATGCGCTGGCTTGACGCCTTATGATAATAGACAATAACTCACTTTCACTCTGTAACTATGTTCATTGACCACCCATATTGTCTCAAAGTCCCAAATCACCGGAGGAATGGAAAATCCTTATTGAAAGGGAGATGAGTCCCCCCTACCCACAATCTATATATGACTTTTCCGCACATTATTTTGATCATTTACACAGTGCAGTAAACAGATGAAAGCCTGCTATTTTGTCTGTTTTCATGGCTTTCTCCAGTAATGTCTACAACATGGTTTGATGAACGGCTATAACGATGCATGTTCTGTCGGTTACAACAATTTTCACTGAATTCCTCGTGTTTGGTAATGTTTCATTTATTCGGCATGGAAAACAATTGTAGAAAGAGAGACATAAAACACAACTTCTGGTAAACATACTTGAAAGAATTCGAGTATCACGTACATAAATTTGTAGTGAAAACCAAATGGCCAGCTGGGATGCTGTTCGTGTGTGGAAGACAAACGATAGACGGATATGAATTTGTAGAATTGCTATGAAAAAAAAAACACAAACCAAGCGAAAAAGCTTATTCGTTTTTATGTTTAAAGGATGAATGCAATATGGTGAAGTGGTAAACATAAGTCGATATGCAGAAATGTTTTAAACTACATAGAAATTCAGAATTCCTTTACTTAAGATAAAGAATTGTACGATAAGGTAAGGAATGACAGCATTCCGGCCATTTCATTTATGCACCGGTAACTGTTTTTACAAATAAGTAGATTTTTGAATGCACTGAAAGATAATGAAGACTTTGTGTTTATGTAACACACTAGATCATATAGATTATATTGTGATAAGTTTGCATAAAAATTTTATTCTACAGTCTGCCATTTTAAAAAAAAACACGATTACCAACCAGTAGGTACTTATACTTTTCACGTATTCCGTTTTTATCCTTAAAAATGTTAACTTTGAATTTTTATGTGTAATGACTATACTTTCCAGTTTAGACATGCCTAATATACATAGAACTTACAGTTGAAATAATTTGTGTAATGCCAAGTTGCGTTTTGGCCATAAATTTGCTCATATCCTTTCAAAATTGCAGATGAAGCTCCTGCTGACTTGACTGACTGAGTCAGTAAAGAAAGCGTATATAACAGTTTTATGCATCCACTAAAAAGTTAAAGGAATTTGAACGTGTGAAGCTTTCTCGATCTGTACATATGTATACGAATTCGTTATAGGTACTCTTTAGGTTCAACCAGGAAGAGGACTTTGGGAAGAATGGATGAGAGAGAGCGAGCGAGCGAGGAAGCTGTGCAAAAACCTATACTCAAGTTATTTTTCTGTTATTCCGCTATAGTAGCATTAGGGTAGTAGCTTAGTTTCCTTTTTTGAGAATATTGCACGAGTTCTCAAACTGCTAGCACTAGCAATATCCTACTGCCGCTGTATAACAACTCACTGAAGGAACGACGTTGCATGTTGGTTGAAAGAAAGATTGGTTTAGTTGGACTTTCCTCCTTTCTCCCTCTCGTTCGTGCTGTGGTGGCATGGCAGTCTGGACAGTGCGCAGGAAACAAGACTTTGTAAACTGCTGAGGAAACGATCATGTTGAAAATCCAAGTGCAAAAACTTTCAAATCCTTATCTGTAATCTTCATTGTGTTTTCTACTATCCACGATGCCGCCGCCGCTGTTATGTACACTCTACATTCACATGTTATGGAACATTCATGCTCTTAATACTACTACTTTTGAGTGATTGCACTCATACTACTTGTGATTCTGCCTTTCCCTCCTTTCTCTTTCTTCTAGTTCTTTTAGTTAGCTAGTTCCATAGCGCTAGGAAATGTATAATACAGAAGAGTAAGATGTGAACTGAAGAGTTCTATAACCATGTGCATCTTGCTTTCTTTATAGTATTGCATGTATGTATGGAAATGTGTGTGGGAAACGTGTTTTTTACGTTTTGTTTTCACTTTTGCCAAAGGGTGGTTAACTGAAGAGGTATGGTAGACTGAGAAAGGAGAGTGAGTGAAAAGGAAGCTGTTGAAATCTCCAAGCTGTAAGCAATATAATGGCATCTATAAGTGTAGCTTGCTCCAGGTTTGGAAATGCTTCTCGCTGCAACAACGAACTGGCTGCCTTTGGTTTTTTGGTGAAATGGCAGAAATCTACATCAGCAAAAAAGTGGAGACAAGGCACCCTGTTGTGAGCCCCATGCATATTGCCATGTCGCAGGAGTAACAGCATTTTGCAGGAATAACCACAGCCAAACACACAACATAAGTGGTTAAATGCTGCTGGCTGGATGGCAATTCTATCTAAACAAGGTTTTTCTCTTATATGCACGTCTGTGTGAACACACCTTCCCATCATATTGCCTGGAAGAAAAAATAAATTGAGAGAGAAAGTAAAAGTTATGAAGGGATGCACAGAATATGCAAGTCATGGTAAAGGTGTATGCATGATGATGGTAGTGCAACTCACTTGCTGAAACGTATATTATGGAGAGTACTGAAACACTCGTGCAGTGAGTAAGCTTGCATCCATTTCCAAGTAAAAATTTTCTAGTAATTTGGCACAATTTTCAAAAGAGTACTTACGTGTATGGAGGAGTTGTCCGTATCTGGTGTCTGACGTATATAAATAATATGCATTTATTACAGTGGAAGGGACTGTCGGTTTACCAGGAAATTTTTTAAGCTGACGGCTAGCGTCCTACTACTCCAGCTTTGCATTTGGCTACAAAAACAAAATAAAAATATTAAATAACGCACAAAAATATTATTTTCATGCATTTATATATTACACGTTATATTGCAAATGTTTCTCCAGTTTCTTAGTTGACTTCAATTCATGCGAAATTGAAGCATACAAGGAAGTGATGATTGTATGTATATATATGGAATTAAAGTAAGGCCAATCTTAAATATCTTAAATAATACTTGGAATTTCATATGCATTAGCTTGTGTGCATTGTACCTATATATTATAGGTCGTTGATAAGCTATATTTTTATGTTCGTGTGCATCTACATTTACCCGGTTCATCAACATCAACGTCTGTAGTAGGTATCTACTAAAAAATTTCTCTGCCACTCTAGCTAAAATTGTGTTTCCTTTTTCTCCAGTCCAAAATCTCTCACACATGCATTTTTACTTATGTAGGAGTATGTACATTAGGCACGCGTTGTTTCTCTGAGTACCCCAAGGTAGTTTCTTGCACTAAAACCATTACCACTACTACTTCATGCTTCACAAGAACTGTGTATGATCTCATATAGTAATAGTTTCTTATATACTTTCGGTCTCTTTCTTTTCTGTTTGCCTCTCTTTCACTGACTCACCCAGTAGCTTCAACTTCCTTTCAACTTGGCTTTACTTACTTACCTAGTTCCAAAAAATCCTCTGGAAGAGAAAACGACGAAGACGATCCAAGAGGAAGAGAGAGAGAGAGAGAGAAAATGGGAAGGGAAAACGAAACCAACCCCAAAAGCATCATTACATTACACAGTGGAAGTAGTACACGCGAAAAAAGGATCCTTCTCTCTCACACATGGTAAAAGACATGAAAGGGAAGCAGCATCACACGACCAACCAAGTAGTAAGCAGTGAGTCGTCGTTCGTCTAGTAAATACAACTTTTCCAATTCCTTTTCTCATTCTCTTTTTAGTATTTCACATAGCTACTGCATGACTGCTTCAAAATATGTGTAAAATGAATGAAAGTATATATATATATATGCAGACTGGAGGAGAGTGAAGGAGTAAAGTGAAGGAACGAACATTTTGGAAAAGCAAAAAAATGCTGGCATAATAGAAGTGGTTAGGCTTTTACTTTTCATATTATATATGTGTTTTCCTCCGAGCACCACCGATCCCTGCCAAGCAAAGCAGCATGGAAGAAGAAACGCAAAGCTGGAGAAAGGAAAGGAAGGATGTGAGTGAGTGAAAGGGAGGGAGAGAGAAAGGAGATGTGATGGTACATAATGCAACTAAAAAGGTATGGCTTTAGGAAACACTTTATATACAAACATAGATATACACTCTATATCATACATACATATATACACATACATAATGCATAATATGAGCGAGTAATAATATGCTCTGGTTTTGGTCTGGAAAAAAAAGAAGAAGAAAGAACAAGTAAAAAGGTTCGAGACCCGATTTTATGATGATGATGATGATACACAAGTATCAAACATAGTCTTCGTTTTTCCATTGTTGGCCATGCACAGTGAGAGGAGGCAAGGCAAAGGAAAGAAACACACGGCACTGAAGAGAAAGGAGAAAGCATGGACACTTGCATACGTACCGCACATACACATAAACTCAAAACTATCAGCTATGCCACAGAGAGAGCAGGAGAGAATCAGCATCCCTCCATATCATTCCCTCGTATTTTACCATTTTCACCATTTCCTGAAGGTACGTACGTAACGAAATCCATACTTTTTCCCGTGCTTTCTTCATGTTTTTACTCCCCATGCCAAGTCATGTACATAGGATGCCAGGAGCAAAGTCTCATACTCAGGAGGAGAGAAAGATGAGGAAAATGAGTGGTAGAGTTCAGAGAAGCTGTTGTTCTGTAGTAGAGAAAGATGGTGAGTAGTGTGGTGGTGGTTGGGTGCTTGTATGCTACTCATTTTTAAGGGTATACATGAACAAGTGCATACGTTCATTTTACAAGATGGTACGGAGACGACGACCAACCACTTACACTTACACCAACAACAATACACATAGCAAAAGCTCGACTAATGTCTTTTTACTTCAGCACTGTGCATATATCTGTCCTATAGTTCAAGTACGATGAAAATACAAGCATTGTGAAAAGAAAAGCCACGACTAGTGCTACCCGTGTGCTTGTAGTAAAAAAAGTAAAGCAAGCAAATAGTATTCTGCCTTTCTCCCCGACATCTCTTTCTCTTTCCATCGGAAAATGTTTATAATCAAGATGCACACACACGACAAGCACACATAGCCAAACAGGCCGTGACACAGGAACAACCTGGAGTTGATATCATTACTGTTTGTGTGTGAAAGTGTATAAACACTTTCACACCGTTGTCGTTCTGCTTGTGAAAACAAGAACATAGATTATGAATTGTTGTATGCATTTTTTTGTCATACAACGGAGCTGACTTTTGTAGCGTCAATATTTTGTCTGGAACTAGTGATCTGTGCAGACTCCAAGAAGATTACGCATTATTTTCCGTGAAGTTTAATAAAATGTGACAGGTCATGCATATTTTCTATGAACTTACCGTTTAAGTAGTTCAAGTCAGACACGCGTTTTTACAAAGTTACAATTACCACGAAATGTGGCATAGTAAAAAAAAAGTTAATGATAGGATTTGTGAAAACCGACCAATTTCCACTTAATTATTGTAATACCTCTCATCCATCGTTATTGTTAGTGTGTGAGTGCAACTTTAAACATAAAAGGGCTTACTAGGGAGCTTGGGAGTTGCCTTCAGCCAGATATAAAGCAAAAGAGCAGAGATAATTTATACCTGCCGTGTGCTAAATTGAACATGAACAGCTGCAAAACGAGGTTATACAGCTTTACAGCTCCTTCCATTCTTTACACAGTGCGTGTATGTGCTTAAAAACGCCGGGCAAGTCTCAATAACAAACCATCCACTTTTTTATTACTTCCTTTGAAACTGGTAATTAGAGTAAATAATAAATAAGGTTGACCCCTCTCTGTTTTCTGTGATGTGCAATTTGACCACTTTTTTCATCCTAAACTGATTTAACGGAACTGATATGTAGAGCAAGCAAACACATCTTCTGCTACACATGCTTAGTGTCATTCGAAATCTGTGTTCAGTTAGCCATAATAAAAACGCTTTAATTTCAAGTGATTCAACTGCACATCAGGGAAACATAACCCAATTCCACTTCATTTGATGCATTTAACTCTGACTATTTATTAATATACCAGCATCATGTCTCGTTTTCACCTCTACCTCAACAGTCACAGTACTACTGAGCAGTACTGATGATCAAGTTATTTTTAAGAAGCTATAAGTCGTCGGGGGTCTCAATTACTTTTTCCTATGTCAGGTCAAACAGCAGCATGACCTCCTGTACCTATTTTGGGAAGGCACAAAGCTCATTTTTCGTCCAAATTTCTTAATTAACATGTTATCATGTGATGCTGCCGTTATTGGTTTATGAACTCAATTTTATGTATATGTACATCCTTGCGGTGACGGGCAAATTTTGATGGTGAAAGAGCCGCCTTTAAAAGTGAGTGAATAGAAGAAGTAATTGCATGGAAAACATGAGACATTAAGCCAACAGACTTGTTGTTACTACGCGCATGGATTTAATTAAATGAGGATGGATAAAGAAGAAAAAAGCGAGGAAAGCGGAAAGAGAGTACAATGAACGCGGTAGAGAAAGGCATTCATACGTAAAACTGGCTAGTCGTAAAAAAGATCCTCTTCAGCTGTATAAAAGTACGGCGGTACTCACACACGACACACACGAGTAAAGCCAGTTGAGTCTTCCTCTCGGTGAAGACAGAAAAGAGAATGACTCCCTTTTTATTTAGTCCAACTGATCTTGTACGATGATGGGCTGTGTTCGTTTTTGTGATGATGTTGTTGCTTCTTTGCCAATGCTGTTCTCCTTTTTGAATCATCATTATGTTGGAAGCAGCGGCGACGAAGATGGCTGTCTGGTGTAGCATATCAAATAACAGCACACAAACTACCAACACAATAGCAGAAAAGTTAAAAGAATTCGTTTTGTTGTTTCGTAAAAAGACCAAGCTACCTCACAGGTACTGTTTTTGAAGAAATAAATGAGCAGTGAATTTTGACAATATAGAAAATTCAAAGAGAAAGCAACCTCAAAATGTGAGTACGGGTACATCGATGATGGATTGAGTGGGGTAATTTATTTGTTTGGAGGTGGTGTGGGAGTGACTAAAATAATAAAAACGAAAAGTTCTCAACAAATTATTCACATTTGACGTTATAATGTATTCAGCCCAATGTCGGTTTGACGGTTTCAAGTCATGTGAAATATTAACATTTGCAAGCCAACATTCAACTTCTTCCTGTGCATATCTCTCTACTTTTTCCGGGAATCCACCTACGATCACCTGAAGACAACAACCATGTGACGTAAATCACAAGGCTTGGAATTAAAGAGTGCATTTTGCTCTTGTGCGCATTATGAAAGATTCTATTTATTTCTCTTGTTTTGTTAAAATCTCTGTTATCATTACTCTTTATCATGTTTACCGTAAATAATTTTTGTTTTCATCACCACACAACAACTCAGAAAACTTTTGCATGCGTTCAACATATAAACTAACATTTTTAATTTGTGGAAAAGTTTCAAGCAGCACAGCATATACTACTACTAATAATACGTACGTCCTTGAATATATTTTATCTCCTTGTAAAAGCATGTCCATGAACAATTCAGCTTTTATGATGCTGTCGTCATTGGGTTAAGGAAAAACACAAGAGACAACCGAAAGGCAAGAAAAAAAGTATTTTTACCTTAATCCGCATCATCATTCCTGCTAACATTACAAGCAAATGAAGCAGTATGCCAAATGCACTGAGAAAAATCCTATAAACGAATGAACAATTCTGTTGGCGATAGAATGCAATACGGTTTGACGTGCTACTGATGCCTACCGTATTCACCGTGAAAGCCAAGTCATTATATCAGGGAATATGTATGGAAAGAAGACTGAACTTCCTAAGAAATGAAAGAAGAAAATGTCGTCACGATAAAGAACTCCAATTGTACATTATACACAGGATACTACTAACGTAGTTTCTCCATTGGATTGAATAACCGTCTGTGTAGCAATTTTTTATTCCTGATTATAACATTTGTACCGACAAAAATATTTATTCTTCAAGCAAATCAACTCGACACTACAGAACTATCATCATTATCATTGGCGTCCCTGGAATAGAAAAGAAACTTGCTGTTTGTTACTGATGCTGATCAAAGATGCTTCAATGCAAAATATATCCACAAACAAAACTCTAATACTACTGATATCATGTATATATATGCATTACACACCGAAAAAGGATGAAAGCGTATAAAAATGCATGTAAAAAGTGGTAATAATAATAATAATCATCATCATAATAATAGGCCATCTACAGACAACAGACAGTATTTTCTTCGCAAGAAGATCAAGACTTTTTCTACATCTACTTCTACCCTTTCTCCTCCAACGTAAGTTCCTTTTTTATTGTGAGCTTTCTCTTCTATTTCTCTCTCTCTCTCTCTAGACAGTTTTAGTTGTTGGATCTACTTTTTTTGCGAACAAAGGACGAAGGCGATTTTCTATGCATAGCCTTTTGAATATGTATCTGATACAATAGTGTGGCAGTAAAAGAGAGAAACAAAGTGTGGTAGTATATGTATATCTTCTCTTGTTCATTCGTTACGTACCTTCTGGCAATGACAACTTGTGTCAAAAACTCTCATTTCTCCTATCGCATTTTCGTTTTCCCTTTGTAAAAAACTTTTTTTCGGCTGTGTTTCTTTATCTTCTTTTCTCTTCGCGTACTTCACTTTTCCTCTTCTTTATATAGAGCAAGACATGCGGAGAGAAACGTATGACAGTTATTCATAACCGTTTTTTACGTAGGTAGTACACTTATTCTTGCTGCAACTCACCCTCGTCACATTCAAAAGAAAAAAAATATACTATTTGAATATAACAACTATTTAACTCTAAATAAAGTGACGATACAGTATAAAGAAAAAGATAGGAAAAAGTTGCCCGTTTATATTCTCTTTTGATATTATACTTTGTATGAAGCAACAGCTTTTAGACAATAACAGCTACTAATAAAAAACATAGTCAATTTTAGTGCTACAAATTCTTTTTCTAAAGGTATTTGATGAACTCCAAACAATAAAAAGCGAAAATGACCCCGGGCACAAACAACAAGCAAGGGAAGACGAGGACTTGGAGTCTTCATTGTGAGCAAGACATTGTTGTGCAGAGAAGACTGTTGTGCTGATAATACAGAACTATGGAAAAAACAAATGTGAGCAAACAAAGTTGACGAGAGAATCGTCGTCCCTGTCGTCCTCCTATATACTAAAATCAATTATTACTAAAACCAATGACAGGAGGATATAGCTGAAGTTAAATACGTCGATGAAAGTAAGACTTATTGTTGATGTATTGTATATATGTATATCTGACTAAAGTGTTCAAAGAAAAATGAATAAATGCTATTTTCCAATAAAGACGAGCTGTCTCTATTCGTCCTCGCGAGAAAAACAATCACAGATGAAAAGCAGCTCGTTCGTTTCGTTGATAAAAGGAGAAGTTTTTGCATCATCCAATTGAAGGACAACTGCCTGTCCTGTTATTTCCACCACCCTTTTTCGTTCTTGAGAACATGTCGTTCGATTATTCCTATTTTTCTTCTCCGAAAAAGTAATCGAGAAAAAGAAAGGAAAAGAAAGAAAGGTTGTGTTCCACAGACTAAAGACAAGAGGGGAAAAGGAGAAAAAATAAGAAAACTTTGTGACAAGCCAAGTTTGTGATTTTCTTGGCAAAATTTCCCTTTTTTAATATTATACACATAGAAATGTCCATATAATTCTAGCTGATATTATGATA
>JAQIXW010004223.1:0-11923 GCA_034700685.1 Willowsia buskii
TTTTTTGGTATGATTAAAAGTTTCCAGTCCAGAGAGAAAACACATAATAAATTTTAATATTTCCTTTCTTCCCCAAGAAACTGCATTCTCCACAGCTCTACACAGCGTTAAGGCGCCTCTTAGACTCCATATCATATAATGCATTATGCACAACTATTTTTTAACGATACTCCACCTCCTCCTCTTCGCATCATCGTCATCATAATCCTGAGAATATTTTTTGGGCATAACAAGAACAAGTAGTGCTTTCCACATCCATTGTTCAAGTTGGCCAGCAACTTTTACACCGGCCTTTGACTTTGCTATATTCTATTGTATTATATCATTATACCATAAAAAATAATCGAGTTCCATGATACCTAATCTATAATTTGGAATTTGAAGAGAGAAAAAAAACTTGTGCCAAAATACAATGGGAAATGCACTGGCATCATCGACAGAAAAAGAAGAAAAAAAGCAAATAAAATTATTATGATAGACGCTGTTTCGGTTATTAGCACCTTCAATTTTCCTCCGACAGAATAAACTTGCTCAATGTCTAGATTACAAACTTATATAAAGATCTTGTTCTCTTTTTAACTCACCATCAGAATGGCTTTTACTACAACTATAACGAGTTACTTTACTGCTGCCTGTATTACGCTCGTAGTACTATCCTAACTAGCTTCTACTTCTGTCTGTCATTCTATTTTAAACTAAACATTATTACTTTCCTCACGACCAGAAAGTCGTGTTTGAGGATATGGGATTGTCTGCTGTAGTGGCAGTTCAACATATAAACTGTAATTTCTGTCAAGAAAGAAATCCAAACTTTCTCACGGTATTATTGCTCCCCGTCTAGAGAATTTATATTGCTGCTGCCCTGGTTTGTTGTATTCAATACAGAAACATGATGAATAAAGAAATTACTGTAGTATTTATAGTCGAATAAGTAAAATGAAATTGTATTTATTTATATTTATATGAACCATAAATTGTAATAACTCAGCAGAGGTAGTAGTAGTCTATCGCATGCAAGTTTGAAGTTGTTACATATTATTGCATTTCACATTTTCAACAGAATGCTGTGTACTTGCTGCCCTGGCCTGCTGCTGCTGTACTTTCTCACACTCTCTCTAACATTTTGAACTCTACTCTTGTGCTCCCTTCTCCTCTCTGTTCTTAAATATTTCAAAAGCCAGGATTTGCCTGTGCAATCAAAACCGAGCAGATCTTCATCACTAGGCATTATCTTATCAACAGAGTCACACTTCAGCTCAGTATCCAATCCAGTATAATTTTAAAAATTCGTGCCAAGTTGATTGACTCACGAGTAAAAGTGATATGCTTCTAAATGGTCTGATGATAATATCTGAACAGATCATCGTTGTTGATTGAGCTGTTATTGTGGACCATGGATTAAGATATTAGATAACAAATAATGATTCTCTATTTAAAAAGTTGCAATCTATCACGATTACTGTGTCATAAGTGAGATGTTTTTCAGGAAAAAATATATTATGCATTGCACAAGGTTACATTTTTTAAATGGCCGAAATACCAACTTTATTTGAGATTTCTCATGTTTCCTACCTTTTCCCACACAACCATACTGTCATCATGAACCAAGAAGAGAACGACAAAAACGTAACAAAACCGGCATCTAAAAAAGGTTTGTACCGGCTCAAACAGGAAAATTCTTCGCCTTTGTTGCAGCTTGCAACCACACCAGACAGGCCGACCATGCCACCACACCATATATACCATCATATTTTCCCATCTACCGCAACTCAACTCATTTCTCGTTCCAACTTCTATTCTCAACTTCTCCATGAGATGAGTGTAATGGCATCGAGAAAAAAAATCAAGACAAGTTCATTTACCACCGAAGCTCATATAAAATGCATTCCAAAGGAGTAGCCACAGCGAGTAAATCTTCGTCAACGTCATGCTGCCAATATGAAAATGGAGATGATCATCAAACTTCTCAACTTTACCCAATACAGCGTAACCTAACGTGCCTAATAATCTTCGAAATATTATGGCTCTAAACTAACATCTTTTGTGCATGCTCTCCCAGAATAAAAAAATGGGTACCATGCCATGATGAAACGAAGAGTTGAGTTTTTTTCCTACCTACCTATAAAACCCTCGGTTTAGAAGGATGATACATTGTACTTTAAAAATGCAAGATCTCAGCCATTTTTTAAATACTTGCAATAATAATGCATGTTCATTCCCATATTGCTGCTCTTACTGCAAACTGCATTTTATTATAAACTTAAGCTACCTACATGCACTCATGAAAGAAGTATACCGTGAATAATCAGTCAGTCAAAGAGAGATTTTTTTCTTCTTCAAAGAGTTTAAACTATACAGCTTAAGTAAATGGAATGCAAAATGCAGCTCGTCTTCATTCACAACAAACAGCAAACTATCAGAGAGTACACAAACGCTGCAACATATTTTTCCTTGTCAGATTTTTTTTTCTTTACAGAAGAGAAAAAGTATGCTGCATCTTTTCTTTACTGCTATACTTTGATGCTTGATTCGTCATGCATTTTTCGCATAAAGTTCAACGTACAAGGAGAGTACAAATTGCGGCAAATGAAATACCGACACATACCCACACCACCGAACAAGAGTAAAGCAGTATATACGGTGGTGATTATGATGGGGCGATAATGATGATGATAAAAACGAAACGATAAAAAATACAAAAGTTTCTCTACTTCTTCTCAGAGGATCTGTTTTGTAGCGGCCAGCCGGAGAGCTTCTCTATATTTTTAACATTGATAAATAATATGATGATGATGACAATGAACTAGGCGAAAAAAATGAGATGGCTTAAACAAAATCTTCTTCTGAAAATCATTTCCTATACATATATTCACTTATGCACTGTATACCTTTTAGCACTGCACAGTTCACCAAAGATTATTATATTAATAGCAATAATGAAAAAACCATGATGAAAGATGAAGAAGAACAACTATTTTCTTTCGTTTATTTTCATTTTTCTTTGGCCCATCATTATTAACTTCACGAAAGAACGGAGACAATAAAATTGGCTTCTTTTTGCAGTATTCTGTATGTGTGTGAGTTTTTAGTAGTAATATTCAGTAGCGAAAGAAAGAAATGTCATTTACCTTAGCTCCGATTTGGTTACCGCACTGTCCGGCTTGAACATGAACAATCTCCCTCATTTTGATTGATGTTTTTCAAAGAAACAAAACTGATGAAAAATAAAATAAAACTTTTTACTGCTCCTTTGTCACAGGAGAAAATAAAACTGACAAAAAGTAAAGCTATATGAGCAATTTGCAAAAATATTATGTATTTTATATATCGTATGGGATATGACAAAGACAGAGCGAGAGATGTGGCGAGGTTCACACACCAAGAACAAGTGTCAGCAGAGCTTAACGAACAACGAAAGGAAAGTGGCGAGAGAGACCGCTGCTCCAATCCTACCCACTAATATATAGAGAAAAATGAACGGATTGCTAAGAAGGATATATATCCACAATAGCATTAAAATGGTGCTGGCAAACCTTCATTATGCGTCTTACATACTTTTGCTTATTGGGAATATACCCACTCTACATTTATCACATCATACTGTATGCACATGCAGGCAATCATATTCATAGATGGTTGTTGGTTTGAAGAAGAGAAGAAAAAATCTCTCATTAGCTTTGGCTCTTTTCTGGCATAGCACAACGTGTATCAACATAATCATCATAGTAGTTTAGGTATATGCTAAGAACGCAGTAAAAAAATGCAAAGGATGAAGTCAAGACAGAAATACATGCATTCAAGAAGCAGCACAAGATGCTCATCCAGCAATACAGTGAGAAGTCGTATTAAGGCTGTTTTAAGCAAGAATTTTTCAAAGGAAAGGAAAAAAATATATCATGTACGCACTTACGGACATATGGATGGTTACACAGTAAAGTGTAGCCATATATCTTTTACATTAACCGTATATGGTACGAGCAGCTCACAGAAAAAAAGTTCTCCTGACAGAGAAAAAGAGAGGTAGAAAGAGATACAGAGAGAGAGAGAGAGAGAGAATAGAGCAGCAAAACAGCCCACACAATTGAATGAGAAGTCTGCCAAACCTACCACTTATACGACGACGACAACCAAGAAGGAACAGCAGTAAAAACTACTCACGTAAAAAACTTTGCCATATTATTCATACCATTTTTACCATCATATTCATGATCGAATGAATCATGCAATGCATCCATTCGAAATGCACAAAAAAATAGTCCAAAAATGCTTTTAATATGCCTATACGCTTGTCTGCTGATTATTTCCCTTGGTGCTCTGTGTACTAGTGCTACACGGCTACACTGTTACATTCATGTGTATTAAAAGTTAAGTAACTTCGGTTAACTCAGTTTACTTGCGTGTGCTGCTAAAAGTTGTATGGGTAAGTATAGAAGCATCATTGAATTGAAGTAGCGTGTGCTCCTTCTGTAAGCTAAAAAAGCACTTACGAAAATAGGAATGTGCATACACTTTTAGATAGAACAGGCGAATTGAAAAGATTGCCATTGCATGTCGCGTATCATAGCTCTTCCGACTGATTCTCAGTTTGTTCCAATATTTGACGTTTTGAAGTTCCAAGTGTGTAAATTAGATTGAATTTGACTTACCGGCTAAATAAATAGGAACGCACAATGTGCAAGTGAAAAAAGCAGGCGAGTTTTGTGAAAGAAATGAATGCAATGAAAAAAACAAGTAAATACGATGTGTGTGCCTGGTTTGATTGACATTTTCCAAACACCCTCTCCTAGTGCTGCGGTAAGTGGAGGACTCAATGTGTTCAGACTTCCAGTCCAAAAGAGTGGAAAAAGAGCACAACAACAAATGTAATTACATACTACGAAATAAGAAGGCTATGGTCTACCTTCTATCTTCATTGCCAAATTCTAATGTTTTTTGCATTATCCGATTTCATATCACATATTATCCCACTATATAGCGTCCAAGGTTTTACATTAGGTGTAAACACTCGATATCGCATCCAACTTGACGGTATTGAGTTCAATAAAAAAAGTTTTTGTTTTCTAGCATATAGCAAGGCATATGGCAAATTCCATTTCCCAGCATAAATCCAATCAAATAATACTGTTTACTATCGAAAAGTATTTTCTCTAAATAAAATATGAATGCCTCTTCAGTTTATGTCCTACCTTTTGTGCTTCATCCAATCCAAAACTAATGTGTGCAGTATACACACAGGTACGAATTTCTCTATAGACTTTACTCGAAAGCCATCTACAAATGAAGTGTATGTGATGGATATGTTTGACTGCTAATATTTTACTGAGTATCATCGTTAGCTTGTACGTAGTTGGAAAATAAATTGTAGTCATTCAATGTAGAATACTTACTATTACCTTCACAATCTGTTGTTCACTTTGAGACTGAGTAAGCGGGGGTTTGACCGGCTTAGTCAGCAGTTTTTTGCATGCATGCACGCTTGCATATCCGCTGCTGCTCCTTCGTTGTTGTTGCTACATAGTCGGCTGATGGCGATGAAATGATGATTATAATGATGTTCAGGCAAAATAGTATGAGAGAGGGATTAAGAATCAAGGATAACTCAGGTAGGTATATTTGTATGAAAAAAGTGTATATAACTCATAGTATATATTACTTTCTGGATTACATGCAGTTTGACCGCACATAAAGTCGCTGGGTACATGGCTGTTGCAAAAGGTACCATGTTATGCAAAGATGACGCTAGTGTGAAACAATAGTATTATGGTGAGACAATCAAGTTGATGTCTACCGTTTATGCTGTTGTGTTATATGTACTCCTACGTAAAATTAGGCAGTATAAAAATATGCAATGATAAAGTCTAGATTGAAATATTCTGTTAAAGTTGGCCTATATATGTATACGTAAAGTAGATGAGAAGTCATCCATGTCATTCTGTAAAATAGCGTCCAGAAAATTTTGAGTCAAAACTTTTGACTCCAAAAATTGACGGTTATCGTATTACTGCAATACACGAGCTGAAAGCAGGAACGATGGACTGTATATATATTTACTGTGTTAAATATAAGTAGAAAACTGACGACGGTTAGCTCCTAAATCAACAAAAATAATTGAATGAACATGCAAAAACATTATCTCAATCGTAGTAAATCCGACATCATTGCAGAATAAGATATTTTGCTGCTCATTTTACTCACTCAAACGTATGTCCCTGTTTTACTGTATGTATTTGCATGATTCAAAAAGAATACTCACAGCAAATCATGAGCTCGTTTTACAAAAATACGTAAGCAATTAAGATATTGGTAATAACTTTCCAATAAATTAATAGCTTATGTGCGTGTATTTTAGATTAGAACCAGATACATAAATTTAGCAACTAGAAAATCAGCAATTTTCGTATAACGTTACCAATATGTATTTTATAATTGAGTGGGACTTAATTCATCATGAAGTAAGCTGCGACTACCACCAACATTACCACCCACACTTACAACTTAAATGTGTAGGTAAAAAGAAACAATTAAGGCGTAGGTATAAGAAAATATTATAGCTGTCAACTATTGTGCTAATTCGTGCATAAACCAACCAACCACCTCGTCTAGTCATAAGATTACTTGGAAGGAGAAAATCATAATGTAAAGTCTTGACTGAATATGAATGCATAAAAGGTACACACAGAATTAGCTATCGTAATATT
This sequence comes from Willowsia buskii, assembly GCA_034700685.1. Lineage (NCBI taxonomy): Eukaryota > Metazoa > Arthropoda > Collembola > Entomobryomorpha > Entomobryidae > Willowsia > Willowsia buskii. Next base: position 6,699 of record JAQIXW010004223.1, read on the forward strand.
GGTCATTATTTTTAGATGATTAAATATAACATCATGTTCAAATACTCAAAAATGATATGTACATTAGTCACTTTAATGAGCAACAAACTCTAGCAACTGGGTATACCGGCGAATCAAGATTTCAGCTTTTTCCCAAATAATATAGTTTTGTACTTTTATTACATATAATTTTCTTATTACATTTTTATTTACAATCTTCACTCCATACTTTTGGTATATGGGTAATAGTGTGTGCTATTGGTGAGGGGGCGATCATTAAATCTTCTGAGAAGACAGGAATGTATGGTACCGCACTTGACAAAAAAGGATGCATCTCACAGAGAGCTCGCTCTCTGCTCTCCTCTCTATATCTACGAGTGAAACACCTCATAATTTAGGAAATCACGTGCACTTTTCAAATAAGTCCTTTTCACAATCTAAACTGTCAAATAAAAGAATGCTAATATATTAGGGGTATTATGCTCAAAAGGATTTTGCTCTTTGGATAAGCACATACACGGATGCGGCACGTCATATATGTCAAATAAATTAGAATGCATCCAGAAAAAAACGCAAAAGTAATTTTTTCACTGGAAATATAATACTTTGAATTTCGTTTGTCGTTATGAATAAATTCATAATTTACTGGACACTCAAGCTCACTGTTAGATGATTTTTTCTTTCAAAAGATCATGATTTTGCCACAAAGGACACCTATCATTATACTAAAAAGGAGAATTGCTTTGGAACAAGTTTGTGTTAATGATAAGCCTAAGCTATTGTTACATTCGTCGGTCCGACAGAAGCAGTACGTGTTGCCTTTTTCTTTGACACAGTTTTCACCTTCGGAAAAGTCAAGGGTACAGCCACGCTGAAATGCTTTCCCTTCTACGATGATGGTGTAGCAGGCAAAAATCAGGGAATCTGAATCTGGATGACATTCCTCCACAGTTCCAAGACCACCATTGCAGTCATCTTCGCACTTGTAACATCTTTTGACACCTGCAATCAAGAAAAATAGAAGAAAAAAAATTAACGCTATTATGCAATGCATAGACAGTTAACTGTTCATTAAATGACAATAATTACCGACAGGAGTGACTGCTGTTGTTGTAATGGTCTCTGCTACGGATAAATAAATGGTAAGATTTAGTAACATTCCAAGAATGAACAGCCGAGAAGATTGTAAGCTCTTTGGTACTAAAGCCATGTAATTTTTGGATTCAAAGACGAGATCGCCTTTTTTGTAATGGGTCTGGCGTTTAATTAGGTTCAATAATTAAATGCGCATATTTACCCATAAAACCAATTTAAACTGAACTTTTAAGGACAATGTAGTGCAGTGTTGAAAAGACAAAATGAGTCTGAACTGAAGTTAAAAAATGCTTTATATAAGTCATCGGAATTCTTAGAAGTTCGTGTGACATGTCATGCATAACACACATCATAATTCGAGCATTTGTAAATAATGCATTAAAACCAAAACGAGCAAAAATGATGTTTCTATCTCATCGTGTTATGTCGGAATAATTTAAATGTCCTAGTGTTCCCTGTCATTCAACTCGCAAACACGAGTCAGCGCAATTTTTAAGTACATAATTTAGGATAATTCGAAATCAATTCTGAACATTTGGCAGAAGCAAACACCTGAAAACTAACCAAATTGCAAACTATGTATGTATACCAACTTTTGTTTGCAGGTTCATGGAGTATATCGTCTTATTAGCTTTTGGCTTACCTTCTTTTACGAATCATCTTTTGCCTTCCTTCTTTTCAAAATAGTAATTGATACAATTAGATGATAAGTAAACATTTGTTTTTGATTCATTTGCAGGTGCTGACTTTTTTGCAAACACATCATTTGCGCTGCCTTGAAATGAAAATATTTCATTTTCATTATTATTATCATAGTAGCAGAGCGACAGCGTGCATGGGTAAAAGGTCAGGTACAGGTGTATTTCGCTAATCAATGATTTTCACAGCAAATAGTAGCAAGCCAACTATGCAATAATAATAACGTAAAATGCTGATAGAGCAAAACCAAGCTAGCAGCCACCTTCAACCTTTCTTCTTATAATTTCTTATAAGAAAATCAATTTTCGGGGTTTTCCATGAATAATGCAAGGAATGTAAACATGTTATGAGTAAGCAATAAAAGTAAGAGAAAGCTAGCCAGTAGCCGTCCAAATGTATTGGCATGTGCCCGTTTAAGTGTGTTGTTGAGCAAGGACAAGGTGGACTTGCAATAGAAAACTCCTGACAGGCCAACTTTTCCCAGTGCATGAGTCATCATCATCATTATTCCATATAGTTCATACATTTTGTCCAAGTTGGCTTGATTATTTCCGCCAAAGAAAGATGAAACCGTCAGCATGTACGTTTTGCTAAAAACGTTGATTACTGTTATCAAAAGTCTAAACCTTAATATCCAAAAGTTCTTTCGTCCGTACTTTTCCATAAAGCCATCTTGTCATTCCCACCCTTCCCCTTCATGACCAAGTGGCATAGTGAGCGAATACCAGGCTTAAATATATGAAAATCCCATACCCATAAGGTTGGTTTTCGCTCAATCGTACACAAATTGTCTTTTGTCCTTTTCTGTCAACTTGGTCTAACATCTTACGTCAAAACAGAAAACTTTACCAAAAATTGAACGCAATCAGACATTACTAACATCATGACTTTAAAATAACCTCGCAATAGATAACAAACAGGCGTTGACCGCTGAGTCGGAGTGGTCAGTGATCATCCTCAACAGGTCATTGCATGCCACAGGAGGAGTTAATTGTCCTGTATATTTGTGACATCGAATCTCTCACGTAACAACATCGATTTTGCATTTGCACTTAACTTGTAGTTCGACATGGCATCTACATATTTTTGACAGTTGATTATCATTCCTCCGCAAATTTTCCGAACAAATATATACATAATTTTAGAATAAATCTGAACTTATTTTAAAAGTGGTATTGGTATTATGATAATGAGCCGAAACTAACTTTTGCGTGGGTTTCATGGGATGATAGAAGGACAAATATAAAGCATGCATATAATAGCCATACTGTTCACAAGAACAAACTTTTCCTGAGAAGAATGAAGAAACAAACAACTGGTTTGTTCATATTCCGCAATAAAGTATAAAAAACCAGTCTACTGCTTAAGCCTAATTTATTTTCTAAAAATCTCCAAAAACTAATACCTCACGCCACATCATCTTGCTCTCTTGTCATCGCAGCAAAATCTGTTCGCATATGTACACAAGGCCATTAAAATATTCTATACCTTTCACCTCCGTTTGGGCAGATAAAAAAACACCTACGATCAAAATCTCATCCTTTTTTTACATGGTCTTCCTTCACAGCTTACTATTATATGAGCAATCTCTTCTTCTGGGTCCTTTTCATAATGCTCGTCTTCATTAAAGGAGGTGTGCAAAACAAAACGATTATGCATTATGATGATCTCTGTGCGCGAGATGTATATACCGGCTCGCCCACATCTGATAAGAGGTTGACGAGCAACACGAGAATCCTATTGCTTTACGTCATTCTCGTCTCCTCTAATAGGTTGAAATACTAAATGACAGGATATTGAAGTATAACAATGCATGTTTGTAAAACTACATTATTAGTTCTTTTACATTTTTTTCATATTCAACATCAGCGAATCTGTTCAGGACAAAAAGGGATGCCACAGTGCATTTTATCAGATTTTTATATCAAGTCTTTTTTCTTCCAAAATGCAACTAACTCCTCAATTCAGCCAAAAAGAACGCGAATAATTTGAGATAACAATAGACAATAGATAAATCTTGGTGCTAATAGCGTAGGAAGGATATACATACATTGTCGTGGTTTAAATGTCACAAATCATATACCCACTCACTTTACTAATGAATTGTCCTTTTCTCTTGATAAATATATCCAATTACTTTTATAATATTGTGTGGCTAAATGAACACGAAAAGAAACATTATTTGAAGTCGTATTAAGTATGGAAGCTTTTGTATCTCATCAAAATTGGCGTAAAACAATTAATATATTATACTTTTGATGTTTCAGTGCGAAAAAAGGATTTAACTGGTAAAAATGGGAATTGTGATAATATCATGTACTGTTGAGTTTAGTAGTGGGCAGTGGACATGGACAAGGTTGGTAAAACTTCTCATATGTCATGGCATTTTTAAATCAACACTACTTCCAATGTTCCAATTGTCTATTTTTCCAGCAATTGACAATCTTGACCAGAGATTCTCAAAGATTAAGTATGAGTGCTCACAGTTGTAGTATTTTGGAAAGCTTGTTCAAGTTGAAACGTGAATAAAGAATGATTATTTCCACGCAAGCTTATCCAAAAGTTGAAAACAAAATGCCAATAGCTAAGCATACTAATACAAAATACAAGTAGACCAGGATATATGTATGAATAACAAATATGATATATTTGTTTTTTTAATATTTATCCTGCAAGCAAATACGCATACTACAGATATATTAGTAGTCTAAACAAATTATAACTCTGTTTGCGTACTAAAACGAAAATTATGTTGAAAACGGCAATATAACACAAAAGTTATTCTGGACATAGACCGTGCCAATGAAACCGAGATAATTAGATAAACCCACCCCTCCTGAACCGAGATAATTATGAAGTTAAAACACACTTTGGGTATATTTAATTTTCAAAAGTTGTTTTCTCTTTACCTTTGTTCCTGGGATTATAATGTTGTAGTTGTCCATAATCGATTAATGCTATTAAAAAATAAGACATGTAGCAGTTTAATGAAATTCGAGAACGATAACCGTAAGCGCATGAATTAAAATGTATATTATGTATTGGTAAATTAATCAAATCGACGTTTGAAATAAAAATTATCCGTTCCGTGACTTTGTTCCATAAAGCCAAAATTGAAGATTATAATCCACCTAGGCCAAGAGCTAGTCAACTCTGTCAAGTTAGAGTTTCCTGTTCTAATGTTTGAGAGTATGGATGATAGGTAGCACTGCAGTCGTACACAAAGCAATACACATTCTTGCTTTACTAGCTTAGCTTGCAAATTGAAAGAATGCTGACTTGATTACAGGTAAAAAATGAGTTAAAAAACATGCATGGTAGGTAGATAGAGATAGAACTCCAAAACGTTTCAATTCGTTTTTTAAGACGCATTATGCATTGCTTGCTGTTACCTTATGGGAATTTTTAATGATGGTAGTAGTTTAATCAGAACAGAACCAGAAGTAGAAGTT
>JAQIXW010004224.1:0-11921 GCA_034700685.1 Willowsia buskii
AGCAGATTGAGTAGAAAAGTTTAAATTGGTTCTTCTTATAAAGTCGTCCAGGCTAGGTAACCTTTGCTCAGGTTTGATTTCGAATGGATTTGGGCCCGATGGCTGCATAAATGGATTATTAGATGAATTAGATACGTCAAATGGATTTTTGTCCTCCTTCTTTTGTGAAGGCAGGCTCCATTCAAACGGAATTCTAACACTTGAGTCTGTTTCAAACGATTCTTTGCTTTTCTTTTCTGTGTCAGGATCGGAAAACGTTTTTGCTTCAAAGGTAGACCGTGTGAGATTCATCTCAAATGGATTTTCATCCTGTCGAGTTTGACTGAAGTCATCGTCAAAAATCTAGTAATAGTAAATTAAGGTCTGATATATAGTAACAAATAATTTGGAATTTGATAATTGATTACATGAAGCAGTAGTACTAATAACTTTGGCAGTGGTTACATTTCTATCGCTCCTGCTGCCGCCCACGTTATTTCTCAAAATTCTTTCCACAGGTCGATCCCTTCCTTGCCTTTCGTTGTTTGAGGATGGTACTTGCAGCAATGGCTTCTTCTCCCCCAAATTAGGAATCAATGGTGGAATACCTGAAGTTGATGAGTCTTTACTTCTATCTGATATTTGTGGTGCCGTTGGAGCAGGTCTTCGTCCACCTTCACTCCCTCTAAGAGCTGTTTCAAACGGGTTTTCGGTGTGTTTTTCAACTTTTGGTTCATCTAGAAAATAATAGAATTTAATTTGGTTTAAAATGAAATGAAATCAACAAATTTTATAATACAAATTAATTGATTTAGTTCTTTCAAATGTAATGTAAGATTTTCTAACCTTGCGGTACAACAGTTTCTTTAAAAAGATGATGGTTTTTTGCCGATGATTCTGACGACGCAGACTTCTGAGAACAAACGTCATCAGTATCCAATGATTCAAATTTGGCCATGAGTATTTCCTTACAGTCTAGTTTTGCCTTCGTCATTTTATCTAATATTGAACGCCTTTGCTCTATGAGCTGCTCTCTCCACAAATTCCATTGTTCCAGATATTGCATATACGAATGTTGATTGGGATGGTTTTGATTACTTCGTTTCCAGTTCTCAAATTGATTCTCCCATTCTCTAAATTTTTGGTCGAACTGTTTTAAAGTCTTTCTGTCATACACTAATGCTGCTCCATTTACAGACTCTAAAGGAATTGTAACACGATTCTCTCCATCTTTCACAATGCTTTCAATTATGCCTGATTTCTGATTATCTAGTTTTTCCTCGTCCTTCTGCCTCTCCAAATCATTACCGATAGTCTTACTCTCGAAAGTTTTGATGCCACCCAGAGAACCATTAGCATTTTTGTGTTCTGTTCTCCATCCATTATTGTTTGCTGTGCGTGCACCACCCACATTTGAAAGCTGATCAGCTCGTGTCCACTCTTGAGTTTTTACATCGGGCCGTAATTCCCAAACTAATTCATTTCTTTCAGAACGCGATGAGCCTGATGAGCTATTATCTGTTGTAACCGTGTTTCTAAACTGCGCACTGCTAGACTCGTCTTTTACAGTAGTAGGATTAGAGTTGAAAGAATTGTTAGTCATGAGGTTTTCAATAGAAATGTTTCCAGTAGTTGGAACTTGCTCCTTATTTTTCAATTTTTCAGGCTCCTTTTCCAAATCTACTACTTCCGGTCCCTGTGGTGTAGATGGTTTTTCCTCTTCCGTGATATCTAAACCAGGTATTCCTTGGTTGCTACTCTTCGATCCAAATAATTCTTCACTAACATTCAAAGTTGTCAAAGGTGCTAACGGCCCACAGCTAGGAAGCATTCCGTATGCGGCAGCATTCTTAATGATGTTATAAGCATCTTCTAAATTCATTGTACTTCCAGGTACAGTCGGCCCAGAAAATGCTGCTCCTGATGTAATTATAGCTGGTGTCTGCTGTGACAAAGTTTGCTCTGCCGGAGGAGGGGGCGGTGGTGGTGGTGGGGGAGGAGCTCGTTGTTGAGCTGCATTGTTGGCTCCAGATAAATTGGAAGATGGCGGCAGAGGTGGTTGCTGATTTTGATTGCTAAATTGAGCTAGCTGAGGTTTTTCTTTTGGTGTATCAGGAGGAGGTGGTCCAGGTGGTAAAGGAGGTCTGCCACCGGGAAACTGCTGATGCAATTGAAACTGTTGATTTCCAAGCCAAGTTGCAGCATTATTAGTTGTAGTGGAAGGCTGTAATCCGAACCCTGTTGCATTTCCACCATAATTCAAAAAGGCATTTGTTCCCCCTAACCCCATATTCATATATCCCATCATTCCTGCACTAGGGTTTGCAAGATTTGTTAAATTTCCTCCATATCCCATTAAATTTTGTTGTTGCGCTTGAAATGACTGAACCCCTTGCTGATTTTGAGCAGGTAGTTGATTCTGGTTCTGCGCACATTAAAAGATCACATAACATCAATTAGGTACGTATCCAATTACTTACAATATTGGTAACCAAATCCAAATTCGGGTCAAACATATTGTAATGACTAAATTCATTTAAACCTCACCGTTACATTTGCACCTGTCCATTGGCCCGAGCCCTGGCCCCAAATATTTCCATATCCTCCTCCGTACATATTGAACGAAATTTGATTGGAGGATGTATAACAATCCGAGAAAAGACTCTTGTCACTTCTTGTGAATACTTTTAAAAAATCTGGAAGCGTAATCACCAATAAACAAACGCTTTTTGACTTTCAAGCCCAAACAGCAGTAAAAAAAAGTTTTCATGTATTCGATATTACTACGACCAACTAATCACTGCACTACTGCCAACTTCAAAAATTTCCACGGATGCGTTCTACTGCCCATATATTCACATTATTTTTCAGAGAATTTGAAGGTCCCTTGACCATCCTCATTAGTTAAAAGTCGAAGGTTACCTTTTCCTCCAGGTAAAAATGTTCATATTTAAATTTAGATGTGCATGTGTATGTCAGCGTAACTATCAGCTGACAGGATCGACAACTGCGAAGTCGTCTTTAATGATCTTTACCATAATTTTGAGGCACTTTTCTTTAAATTTCACAACTATTCACAAACTAATAATTGCGTGTGTTACCGATGTGTGTGAAGCAAGGAAATATGTACGAATTTTCCAAGAAACCATTATTTTTCTCAAGTGCAACAACTTTTTATAGAACAACTTCGTCAATTGTCAATCTCCGTGTATTGGTTCCATGTCGAGCGAGGAGATATGCAAATGAAGGATCAGTGAACGTTTTTCTTTAGAAATATTTGCATTCGAAGCATTAAAATACTTATCTTAATCTTAATTACTACTGTTTTCCCGATTCTCCTTTCCCATGTCTTGTTTTTACTTTTACTGAAGATCAACAAACCTCTTTTGCTATTCTAGCTGTGCAGATGCTAAGATGCTATACATACGTATCGTCGTACATCGTATAAGTTGTTGAATTGGAATAGGACTGTTATGCTGAGCGAGATGCTGTGTTGTATTAATGCCACAATGCCATGCCAGCCACGTACCAATCTGGAGCTTGTCGTTCTGTTTTGCTGCTCGTAAATATGGAACTCAGGCTGGGGCAGGATATCTTTTTTGTTTGGTGCTCGAGCTCGATCGCATTTGAAGCATCAAATCCTACTCAACAAAGGCCATCATTTGTCATTACTTTTTTATTACTAAAAACGTCTACAATGGAAAACTCGGAAAACTAACTTTTAGATGCATAATATTATGAAGTTTAAATGCATATAATTTAACAGTTTGTATGTTTGTTAGAATAATATACTTTTAAATGTGGATGGGAATAAATATTAATTTATTTGCAATCAGGAATCACATGTAAATCTCCATTTGCAAAATTAGATCATTTCGAAAAATCATTGAACTAAATCCAATATCTATAATATGGTAAAAAGTAGTCAGTAGAAAATCTAAAATTACATTATTGGTTGACAAGTTATAGGGTAGCTAAAATGATCTCCATCGTATACTAAAAAGGCACACGTACGAACGCTTACAAGCGAGGTGCAGGGGGCACAGGGTGATTGACATTGATTAGAAATGATAATAATAATAATTAAGCAAAAGTAGATAAAATGTTTGGTTTTTTTTTCAGAAATTTATTACGACTCATTCATGACAATTTATTTATTACGTATTACATATTATTTTACGCTTTCAAATTCCCCAAAAAGTTATAGATTCTCCAACGGTATGAATGCATTAATCAAAGTTTCATATAATTTTGACAAAGGATTTGACTCGATTATTTATGCATAGATGATGAAGTTACAAAAATCGACAATTTTAAGTTTTCATTCGACACTACCCTACCTTACAAATTATAAATGCATCGCAGCTCATTGCAATGGACAGGTTCCTTTTGAAGCTACAACTTGATGCAGGCACAGCTGCAAATTATGCGTAATTATTATTGTTACATAGCATATTGATATACTATAATTTGATTTGCTATTAAACACAATAAAAGTACCTTATCAAATATTCCTCAACCGTCTATAACAAACGCTTCATTGAAAAATGTAAACCTCAGAAATGACATTCACCTTCCGACTGGTTGCTTTATTTTAGTTTTGCACATCGTTTAGTTGTACAAAATGAAAAGTTTTATTTTACAGTTAGGCACTATGTATTTTCATTTTAGGGACTTTTACCAATTTAATGCTAGCCATCGAACATTTCACATACCGTTGTTCCACCAAAATCATTGTGCAATTATTGCAGGTAGGTATTGTTTATTATAGTCTCTCCTTTTTCTCAAAGAATAACATTAAACATCGAAATCTGCAACCTCTGTTGAATCGAAATAAGTACAAAACACGACATATTATATGATGAAAATCCAAGTAATCTTGCATTATTGGTTCCTTTATATATTTTTTGCAATTATTGACATCCTTTAGAGTCATATCATACCTAACTGCCAAACCCACACCAATTATATTTCTAACAGTTTCTATACTCAAAATATAGATCCTAATAAGGTTCATCTAAAATTCAATAAACTGTCGTATTTAAAGTTCCTTTGTTTGGGAAACAATGAATTTACTTTACATACAAAGCCTGTATATAGTTAACTTGATTTCACTAATCTAACTTTATATTTTACATATTATAATAATATCAGTTTTTAATTATCACACCCACACGCAGTTTTTTACGCACGCAACGCAAGTATAATTTACGGTTTTTCTCTAAGCATGATGTGATGATAACAAAATTTTTGAAATCGTGGTGGTTCACTGAACGGAACGTGTAGTGTTTCATCTTCTTTCAACAAATCATATTATTTTTATGTATTCTACAGATGCACTCAACCATACACATATTCTCGCATTGCACACTAAATATAAAATCCATATTTAATTGCATACTTTAAATAAAATTGAAACTACGAAATGAAATACAGATACATAAACTAGCTGAAGTTGACATTTTTGACTATTACAGCACAACAAATTTTTGGTCATTTTTAAAAGACATAAATGCAACGTGTGTGCTGAATAAAGTTATATAATGCTAAAAAATTAATACGCATATTAAGATTACGTACGTGTTATTACGCCCGAAAGAGGACAAAGACTAGTACACTATGGAATGTAATACTTAAACATAAGTCGCCCTAAAACACAATACTACTTTTAGTTTTCAGTACAGCTAACAGATAGTTTTAAATAATTAAATAAAACTGGGTAACGTGATAATAATACTTTCTTTGCTACTTCGCCATAACTTTGTGCCTTGTTGAAATCATTAAGAAAATTAATACCATATGAGTGCATGCTTGTGTTCCGATTCAGGTAACGTGATTAATACAAGATGTGATTTTGCTAAGATTCAAATACTTCATTCATTCATTCAAGTAAAAAAAATTTAAAATTTGACCAAAACTTGCTCGTGTATGTAAAACAGCAGAAAATTTCTAGTCTTATACAGCTTTTTAATAAATGTAATTAAATTGAAAATTTGCATTAAAATCTTTTCATATTAAGCAATATGAATTAAAACTACGAATGAATATATTGCAAAACTTGTGAACGGACATGCAGGTATGTGCATAATTACCACTATAAGGACTATTAATTTTGAGGTGTTGGTACTTGTCCTTATGCGCTTGCTAGATGAATCTTGAGAAAACGTGTATTAAGGGAAAGCGATCCTGTCAATCTTTCTCCGGCTGAAGCATTTCTGTACTCACTGTTCGGAAGTTTAATGTTTGATTGGGTGGTATCTGTATTGACAAAAGAAACCAATAAAATAAAATATAGCAAAATCTTTCTATGACACGCTTTGATTTACAAAATAACTGTGCAAGCACAATACTATAAATTGTATAATTTTTTTTCTTTCAATTAACGTACCTGCTCTGGTCCACTAAGGACCGATAGGGAGTTTGCCCTTTTCATGCTGAAACGAATATATTTTATTATTAAATGCTGATTATTTAAGAAGTTAGTAATTTTTTTATTAGTGAACAGCTACACCTACACAAGGCTATAAATTTGACGACACACAGTGACAGTGTATAAGTACACAGGTGAATTTATCTTACAACATAGCAAAAAGAGATTCTAAACTTTAAAAAGCTCCATCAAAACTCTAAAGAGAGGTTTCTTCTTTAATAAAAAGTCAGCACGTTAGCAGAGTGATTATGTTGGATAGGAATAATGAAAACAAGAAGGAATCAGCAACCAAAAACCGAAAACTGCGTACGAATAAGTTTCAAGCTACAGACTAATATGCTTATAGTAGTCCTTGTCCAATATTCAATCAAATGAGAGCAGAACTGAATGAGTGCTCGTATGTATTAATTTTATCGGCTGGATAAAATGGATATTAAGCATTCCATTAAACAATCCCTATGTTTCCATTTAAATGTAACAGAAAATTTCCTCAACCGACATATATCGAATTATGTATATTTAAAAATTTGTACTACACAGCAAGAATATATACAATTATCATTTTCGCATATTAGCAAGGAACAATCAATACTCAGGTGCCGCAAACCAATATACCCAATAGCAGTATAATACAAAATACAACTAAAAATAACGTAGGTGTAATAATAATTGGTAAGATAATAAATAGCAGTGATTTCCTCCTGTGTTTCAACAATGTTCATTTCTTTAAATGGCTCAATTTCTCCCATCATATATAAACCATGAGTTGTTCAGTTTCATTAAAGTTGCAATTGCAGATGCATGACATACGACCATACAAGGTCACAGCAGGTTTCATTTAAACTCTAAAATATCGCTCGAAGACATTAACCAAATTTACAAATTCCTCTTATCGTTTACGTTTAAGTGGCGTTTAATACACTTTTCAACACTAATAGGCTAAAACCGAGTTTTACGGCATGTACATCATTTGACGTATCCTGTGTGCAGATAACTGGCTGTACAGTTGAGTCTCAAACTTTCTCCTGCTCTCATTTGATTCACTTGACTTGACACTCATTCATTCACCACCACACAAATAGAAATAGCTAATTTCGTATTAACACAACGTGAAGATCTCACCTTGATATAAACTGTTTGTTGAACTCCGGATCACGTCTGGTTAGCATTTCCATCACTTTTGGAATAGAATTTCGTATAGATGCTCTCAGTTTGGAGAAGGAACCTGATCGTCTCAATTTCCCATACTGCTACCGACCAATCCAGTTTAATTGGTTACGTTTTAAAGTTAACAAAATTGGAAGACGGTTGGATACAAAATCATACTTATTTCCGAAGTAATAAAATGATGAGCCCAACTAAATTGCTTTCACCTTTAATTGTAAGTTTCTAACTAAAGATCATAGTTTTTTTCTTTCTACATACTTTTATTTGTGGTTTCAGGCAGTTTTATGTGCATAAAACGCTATGTTTAATTTTATTGGATTCGCCTAACGAAAGTAATCATTTGTATATCTAGTCTTTATATGAAATATTGGTTAAGAGTAAATGGAGGAAATCCCACACACCCGGAAAAATACTGCTTTAGTTATGTAATTAATGGGAGGAGATATTAAAATCATGCTTGAAGCTATAATACTAATATTTTGGCAAGTTAGCAGCAGGACAAATAAACAATAATTTTAAGTCAAGCAAGCATTCCTTTGAACAAGATTAGTAAAAAAGCTACACCAAACGCCAACCAATTTTCACTCAAGTTAAGTTGGAGAAAAGCAGTTACAGAAAAACGTTGCTTATTTGCTTACTCTATCTGAGAAAGATTGATAACTATTTGATTTGAAGCAGATGCCAAAATCATGCACAGAAATATATTATACGTGTTTTATAGTACACTACATATATTAAAGCCGATTCATAGTAAAATGCATGTTGAAAATATGCAGTATCATTTCCTTGATTAGTAGAAGCAAAATTGTTCTAAAAGTTTCAATCATTAATCTGCAGGACTGGGTGTAAGTGTAAGTACAGAGAACCACAGGGATGATGAAGAAGATACAAGTCATTGGTCTTCCTGTATATGAAGCTGATACTGTACAGACAATGTTATACGTAACGCAACTATCAACTATACAAATGATCTCAAAAGATGTACTTTCAATCAAACAACATAATAACATGGCAAATTTTATCAAAACGCTTTGAAATGTTTCATTAAAAGTATCCTGCTGCTTAGAAGCATCTCGGCCAGAAGCAGTTGATATAAAAAAGTATTTTACAATCTTTAAAACTGTAATTATAAAAATAATCACAAATGTTTTACGGTTTGAAGAACTGGACCATTCATGCTCCATTTTCTTCTATGTATTCGAAAGAGGGTTGAGACCTCGACATATAAGCTGCAGCAAATTTGAAAAGCATTATTTCTTAAAGACATTTCTAAAAGCGAGTGCAAAAGTTACCAAACTATTAAGTTACAGTATAAAATTACGACTTCCTCCAAAAGTGCATTAGTTTACATTATAGTCTAAGTGTACACAATATGTGTAGTTGTAGGTATGTATGTGTTATACAATATTTATGATTAAGAAAAGAAGAGCGTTCTTTGTTTAAACACTTTGGTTTCTTGCTATCTGGATTTATTACTTATATTATGTCTCTTGTAATTTTAAACAGGTATTTTTAAACATCTTTTAAATAAAGGAAGACAGAAAGAAGTTAATTTCTTTCGCACCATTCATGTTACAAATTTTTCATCAAGTGATATTATTACGATGTCTAATGTACGTAACACAAGTTTCCTGACAAACAATAATATTAACAAGAATAAATATATTAATATATATTTCTTAAGTTAAAACTTCAAAAATTCAGAAGTGTGCTGATATAAAGAACTAATGAACTACATATTATTTAGAATTAATATGGTATGAAAACTGAGAATAAATATATAATAACATACATTTTATTTAATGACTTGTAAAGAAGTTTTTTAACCACTAAAATTTAAACTATTGTTAAAACCCATGACGAGTTTGCGGTAAATAAGATCCTAATTTACACGGATGAAATTATTCCTTCTTAGATAATTGTCATACACTTCTCAATATTAACTAAATACCGGTAAATTATAATATTATGCATGACGAAAAAGAAAATCGTGCGAAGCTGAAGCACAAAAGTGTACTTTATGGTTCAGTACATTTGATCATTATCCAACACTTGACGTATCTTGGTTTTATCATTGTAATTTGTTGACAGCGTAGCAGTTTGATGATATTATAGCGACTTGCGGATTTTTTCGTCTATACTAAAAGTTGGAGTAATTGTGTTGTTGTAAATAACGTTTGGAAATATGTCTAGATCTCATTTGTTTCGTACACAGGAACACCCTCCACAATTTAAAATCTCACGCAAACAGTAGAAAGCACATATATGAAGGTCAAGATATGACCTAAATCTTTAGCGTCTCAGTGTTAGCTAAATTATCGATTAAACATCAAGTCAATGTTGCTCGAATATATTATGCAACTGCCAATAATAGCGGTTCACGGTACAGTCACGGTACAAGTAGAAGTTTTACATTCGTTTCACTTCTAAAAGTAAATGTTCAATCAACGACATCGATTGTTCTAAAAGTTAACATGAATATTGGGCCAATAATCGTATTTTTGTAATTGCAAGGCATTCAGCGTTAAGCACAGATTTTTCTAATTTGACAAATAGTCGTCTTTCCTCATTTTCTCTAGGTAAATATACTTGAAGTATTAAACGTTAAATCACTAATACATAAGCTATGCACTGCACGGAGCCTTTAATAAAAATTGAAAGCAACTTTCATTTATACTTTAGTATTATATCATTATCCGCAATAAAAAAGATTTAAGATCAGAACCAGTCTCATACTTGTCACGCTAAGGCTAGATAAAATGCCAGTTTGATTGTTCTTATGTAATGCAGCAACTTTAGGGTCTCACCACTCACTCACATCTTCATTAACAAGATGTGAGTTTAACCATCATTCGCTCAGTACAGAATCATTATATGTAGTCACATAAATTGGAAGTATAAAATGTTACCGAGATTTAACTACGGCACAGTATGGAGCGTTAACATACATACGTACATTGTACATAATAACATACAGTAATAAAACATCGTTTTGATTGAAGAATTTACTAGTAATACACTATTTTGCCGTATATGATTCTTTTAATGTTTTGTCTTTCAAACTGCTTTTCCAGCAATTTTTTTAAAATGCAGGGTTCAATTCTTTGCCACTTTCTCCGGAAGTAAGCATTTTGGATTACAGTTATAGGAAGAACTCAGAGCTAATGATAGTAATTAGTTATAATATAATATTAATATCTTCAACAATATAACGCATTGACAAGATATGAGTAGCATATTCATATACTCTCAATAACTTTTATTATGTAGTACGTGATTTAGAGGTAAGTCCTGATATATTCAGTTGCAATTTCGGCTTGAGTACCTTGTGATAAAAGTATAGTCGCGTCTTCACTTTCACCCTACACTGAGCTCATCATCATCATAAGAAACTATTGACACAAGTTAGCTTTCTTTCCTCTTTGTCCCATTTAACTACACATTTATTATACGTTTAAGAATTATTTCAAGTTTCAAGGCCTTTTAATCTAGAGAATAGTCAAGTTTCAGGAATCATTACCGGTATTAACCACGTCTGATATTATTGCAGTGCATTTTTTTTAGGAAATCGTTTTCGAAGTGTAAGTTTGCCTGCACCTACTAAAATACTAATTAATATTTTTATAAAATCTAAAATATCGTAACAGCGTAATACAGAAGAATATAGTAGATGATGGATCATCAAGACTGAAATCCCAAAGCGTTTAACAGTTTGTTTTTCAGACCACTTGCTCGTTGTGATTCAGATCCCTCTCCTGCTCCCAATGTGGTTCTCTGTACATTGTAACTTTGGTCTGATGTAAGTTTCCCTAAAGACGCCGACTGCTGTAATTTCAATTCAAATCAATTTTAAGTCAAAATCCTCCCATGTAATAAAAAAATCTATAATATGATTTCCTCACACTTTTAGTGAAACACTTCTGAATCAAAAGAACCACTTTAGATATTATGTAGAATACACATTCCATAGACGAACAGACATTGGGTTGCATGTTAATTTTAGTTATATCTGTGTAACAGTGGTTATGAGTCTAACTTGATAATAACTACCTACATTGAATTCATGAATTTCTGAGATAAAAATTTGCTCTTGTAATCGAAATAAATGTTTTCCCTTCTAGCATTGTCTATAACCATTCACTTAAACTAAACCCATTAAGCCTTTACTATCATCACAATGAGAGAGATCAATATGTAACACCTATTCACAAAATTTTGAACCTATAGTCTTTCAATGATTCATTTAATTAGTGCATTTTCATCAAATCAATATACACCTCAGGTGTTGACTTTTATCATACCCTCCTCTTTTCAAAAGAGCACAGCAATAAGTTCAACTATTTCT
>JAQIXW010004225.1:0-11919 GCA_034700685.1 Willowsia buskii
AATGTAATATAGTTTGAGCCTTCCATGTTTTAGTAATCAAAAATGCTACTTCAAAGAATAAAAACGTAGCACAATTAAGGAAAAGGGAAAGCTAATTAATGACACCTGTATAACAGTTGCCTCTGATCGATTAATGTTTTGTCACGTAGCGCGTTTGTTAGATTGTAGTAGACTACATATGTTTATGATATTTTGTAACAATTTAGCATTATTAGTTTGCGATGTTGGTGATCTATTAATTTTAGTAGGAAGATGATAGCTATATTTGTGAATGCGCATGAAAATATACATTTATAAAATAAAATACTATAGTGTTTAGGAGACAATCATGTTTCTCTATAATCAATTTTCAGGTTTAATTAAGTTTACCGTGAGCTCAGTTAACCACTGAAGAATATTGCAGCTATTTATGCATGTGGCGTAGGCCTGCTGGATAGATTCGAAAATATATAGCTGTTGTTTTCTAGAGCAGTCCGTCAATTCAATGCAAATGCTTTTTCTGATATGAATGCAATGCGAATCGCATTTCTGTCTGACCTACCTTATGCACTCTTATGATCATGGTTTCATCCAATCCAATCTATGCATAAATGAAAATGATGGAGAACTATAATATGCCTGCCTGCATTTACTGGAAATAAATTAGTAAAGTAAAACAATATCAGTAGAAACAAAAGGTTTGTGGGGTAATAACTGCATGTTTGGCTCTTTTCAAAACGAGCACTGAATCCTTGTGATTAGTGCAAAGTCATAAATGCAAACTACCGTCTAGCTTATCTAACCTTGAGTGCAAAATGTACGTGCCACCAATTTTGCGAGAGGGCAGGCAGGCAGAGCAAGGGCCCTTTAGAGGAATTACAGTGACTGTGATTGCCACAATGTTGGCCTCAGTTAGTGTCTACTTAAGAAGTTGGGCTGCGTATGACAGATTGTCAGACAGCGTTGGAAACACCGCATACTCAATATTCTCAACGGAAAAAGATCATTTCGACTTTATCATTGGTAAAAACTACGACTTTGTGCATTTTCCTTTAAGGTGTGATATATTGATCACCGGAAGTAAATGATCGAACTTTCTAATTGGTTTGCAGTGGGTGGTGGTACTGCCGGAGCACTTACTGCGTATAGACTGTCGGAAATCTATGACGTTCTCCTCCTCGAAGCAGGAGGAGAAATGAATGATTTCCAATTGATTCCAGCCATGTCATTGTTAATGTTAAATTACCCGGAAATTGATTGGAGACATAAAACCGTTCCACAAAAGCATTCTTGCTATGGATCTCCAAAAAATGTAATACATAGACAAAAAGTGCAAATCTTAACTTTAGTATCGTTCCTATCATTAAACAAAAATATATTTGCAGAGATCAAATTGGAGTCAAGGAAGAAATCTTGGAGGCACAAGTAATTTGAATTTTTTGATTCATGCTCGAGGTAGTCCTAAAGATTATGACTTGTGGGCTCAACTAACTGGTGATCCTTCTTGGGGCTATGATGCAATGCTGCCTTATTTCAAGAAAACTGAAACCTACGTAGGCCGTTGGGAAGATAGTTAGTGTTAAAATATACATCATAAAAGCACTTCATATACAAATACTGCAAGGACGACTGCATTTAAAGCGACATGAAAAAATTTTGTGGCTAATTGTATTTAAGTTAAGTTAAAAAATAATCCTTTTGCGCTTCCAGATGGGTATCATGGAACTGATGGTCCACTATTGCTCCAAGGTAAATTGTTCTAAGCCAAGCTATTCATCTCATGTTTATTCATTGGTATTAAGAGATGTCATTATAACCATCAATTTCTAACTGCGAAGAGCCTGACTTCACTGGCATCGGCGAAACATTCGTACAAGCCTGTGTTGAGTTAGGATATCCTAGAACAGACATTAATGCAAACATCACAGAAGGTAATGAGCTTCTATAAACATTAATGCAACACAAAAATAAATTCCATAATATTAATATATTTGGTATGAGAACTGTATTGTTCGTGAAAGTCATGTGCATAATTTATGAATAAGCTGTCAGTGAAAGGATGACAATGTGACATACTTCTTCGTCTTTTTCATACAGGTTTCGACACAACCACGTATACAATGAAAGACGGACGACGTAATGCAGCTTATGGAGCATTCCTTGATCCACTAAGGAATAGATTAACGTTAACCATTAGAAAATACGCTTATGTTCGAAAGGTTGGAAGTCAAACCAAGGGCAAGAGTGCCAGTCAGACAAACTGTTTTTGAAGTCTAAAATGGTGACTGATGAAAAAAGTGACTATCAACATTGCTCTCGTAACATGTCTGGTTTTTTTCTCTTTTACTTGATTAATAGGTTTTAATTGATTCCCAAAAGAGAGCTTATGGTATAGAATATGAGAGACATGGCCACATCAAACATGCTTTCGCCAAAAAGGAAATCATTTTGACGGCAGGCTCTATGAACACGCCACAAATTTTAATGCTTTCCGGCATTGGCCCAAGAAGGCATCTTCGAAATATGGGGGTGAGCTGCCTAAGAAATGTTTTAGCCTTGGAGAATTAAATCTGTATGCTTAAAAATCTTCGGCTTCTCTGTTCCAGATACCACTTGTTAAGGACTTACCTGTCGGTCTCAATTTACAAGACCATCTCTCAGTATATTTAGGACCATTCTTTGTATCAGAGCCCATTAAATTCTCCATTGGAGATGATGTCATCAATCCAAGCACAATTGGCAGATTCATCATACAGGGCAAAGGAGCATTAACCTCTGCGGGAACACAAGCCACCGGATTTTTTGCCACTCCGATAGCCAAAGCACGTGGAGAAGGAGATTGGGCAGATATTCAAATTATCGTGTGTGGAGTGTCTGCTGGAGAGAACTTCCCCTCTGAAATTGCAAGAGGATTTGGTCTAACAAAATCCCTCTGGGAAGAATACTACAGTCATGCGATAGGTTATCACTCATTCTTCTTAATTGTTTCCGGGGCACGACCCCTTGCCAGGGGATACATCCGCCTGAGAAATACAGATCCAATGACACCAGTACGTATTCAACCAAATTATTTTGATAATCAACACGATGTTGACACACTTGTCGAAGGAATTAAACGATCAGTGCAAATAGTCGAGGATACAGAAGCATTCCAAGTGATCGGCGGTCGATTTTCCGATAAGGTGCTACCGGGCTGTGAGCACCACAAATTCAGGAGTGATAAATACTGGGAATGTTATGCGCGATACATGTCCGTCAGCTTGCATCACATTGTCGGTTCAGCAACAATGGGCGCTGAAGGATCCCCAGGGTCTGTTGTGGATACTCAGCTTCGTGTGATTGGAGTCACTGGACTTCGCGTTATGGATGCTTCGGTTATTCCTAGAGTGCCCATTGGAAATACAAATGCACCTACAATGGCGGTAGCTGAGAGGGGATCAGAGATGATCATCAATTTATGGAAGGGGAGTAGACTTTCGGAACCTTTGGGTAGAAACTTGACGATATAGAAGGGAGAGTCGTTGCCTCGTTCAATTTAATTTACTATTTTGTATACTGTTGTTGGTAGGATTATTATGTTGATTTTTTACTATTAACTGGAAGTTCCTTTCAAATAAATGAAGAAGCTTGATTATTTAATTTTAAAAACCCGTTAGTACTTAAAGATGAATTTATTTTTCCATCTGCATAAAGAAATTGTGAATGTGGGGTAAATAGAGAATGGAACAAAGGCTAGCTTCATCAATCCAAGAGATTCATCAGAAAGCAGCTCTTGCCATCTGCTGTAAACACGGAGCTACTTCATTCCGAGAATCTTTTGGGGGCAATACTGGCTCCAAATCAGATTCTGCTTGAAAGAGAAACCGCATGAACATTTTACTTTGATCGTGCTATGCTGAGATGCTATACAAAGCACTTCAGTTGTTGATTGGCAATTGCGGAAAATCTATCCGTTCACGCCTGTAACTAATTTTTTTATCAATTTTAGGTCGAGGTAAGCTAATTAATTTTGAAATTAACAGTCAATATTTAGATTAATACACCTTAAGCTTTCCTGTGATTCATTAAGTTTTTCTTAAATTGCTGATTAATTTTAATTTGGGATTATTGGAGTGTATACTGGAATGGTGATGGGCAGTGTGTGATGGAGTTAACAGTTAACAAATTTTAAAATCGCGAGAATTGTCACTGATAGGCAAGATTGAAGCTTGGTGTCATTATTGCACGTTTGACGTTAGGATTTAGTTGTTGTTGTTAGTTGTGGTTTCTAAAATATTAACTGTATTGTTGATGTGTTGTTTTTTCTAGTCCTTAAACGGTAACATCCCCTCACCACTAATTCAAGATGGGTCGGGAGGACAAGGCCACATGGAAGGCGAACTATTTCACCCGCCTGGTGCAGTTGATGGACGAGTACCCAAAATGTTTCATCGTGGGTGCCGACAATGTAGGGTCTAAGCAAATGCAACAGATCCGTATTGGCTTGAGGGGTACTGCTGTCGTCCTCATGGGGAAGAACACCATGATGAGGAAGGCCATTCGAGGGCACTTGGACAACAATCCAGCCCTTGAAAAGTACATGTCTATGAATTACAATAGGATGATGTTGTAAT
The DNA here is from genome assembly GCA_034700685.1 of Willowsia buskii. Lineage (NCBI taxonomy): Eukaryota > Metazoa > Arthropoda > Collembola > Entomobryomorpha > Entomobryidae > Willowsia > Willowsia buskii. The sequence continues at coordinate 4,593 of JAQIXW010004225.1, forward strand.
GAATGAAAGAATGATGATGACTAATCGCTTATTTTAAATTTTCAGGATCCTTCCCTACGTAAGAGGCAATGTTGGGTTTGTGTTTACCAACGGAGATTTGGTCGAGGTCAGAGATAAGCTCCTTGAGAACAAGGTCCGTGCTCCAGCTAAACCAGGTGCACTTGCTCCACTGGATGTCATCATTCCAGCCCAAAATACTGGACTTGGTCCTGAGAAGACATCTTTCTTCCAGGCTTTGGCTATTGCTACCAAGATTTCAAAGGGAACCATTGAAATCATCAACGATGTCCACATTTTGAAGGTACTTTGACACTTTAAAATATTTTGATATTGTTATGTATTATGTTGTACTTTTAGATTTGTACTAAAAATCCTTAAGCAATGTATTTATCAATTTTAGGATGGAGATAGGGTTGGAGCCTCTGAAGCTACGCTTTTGAACATGTTGAACATTTCTCCGTTTTCTTACGGTCTTCAGGTAAACAATAAGACTTTAGATAGTGTCATGTTTTATACACTCAAAAAGTGTGGGAAAGTAACTTATTCAGCTATCATGTTTTGCTACAGGTTCAAATGGTGTACGACTCTGGAACCATCTTCGAGCCCAAGATTCTTGACATCAAGCCGGAGGACCTTCGCACTCGTTTCATGGCAGGAGTTAGAAACGTTGCAGCGGTTTCTCTGCAAATTGGGTATCCAACTGTGGCATCTGTTCCACACTCTATCATCAATGGTTTCAAGAACCTTTTGGCAGTGGCTGCTGTTACTGAGGTGTCATTCAAGGAAGCTGAGACCGTCAAAGAGTTCATCAAGGTACAGTTGTGTTTACGTGGAGTAAAAATTCATATTTTTAATTTAAATGTCACATCCGTAATCATAAATACTCTTGTTTTAATCCTAGGATCCTAGTAAATTCGTCAGCGCTGTGGCTACTACTGCTCCAGCAGCTGGTTCACCAGCCAAGGAAGCCAAAAAGGAGGAGAAGAAAGAAGAATCCGAGGAGGAGGATGACGACATGGGCTTTGGCCTCTTTGATTAAAACCAACATTTCCACCAGTGTCGGTGTATTGAATGCGTTTTGTCTGTATCTTAATATCAACTTATGGACTTAATAAAGCGTATATTATTGAAGAAAATAACTATCTAATAATTTTGACATTGCGCCATGTAATGTAGTGTCAGCATCATATATTCGGTTAATGATTGTTGCATTCTTTCTACGGCCTGATCAGCTCTTCGATTGCATTTATACGTAGACATGGATGGGAATCAAAATCATGCATGATTTCTTTAGAGGACAGTTTAATTTAAACTCGTCTGCGAAATAATCAATAATTATAATATCGCATACACAGTCATATCCATTCTTCTTCGGGAAGTTCATTCCAGTCTGGTTTGGCATTAATATAATTGTCCAGTTTATCCATTGGTTTATGGGACACGGAGGTAAGACAATCGACTGTCTTTACTGTTACTGCTAATAAGGCTATACATCAACATTACACTGCATAATATGCGTGCCTGTAAGCAAGCATAATGCATCCAAACTATGAACAAAGGGAGATAGATATCGTAATCGTAAAACATTGCGGGCGTCTATCAAGAGATATACATATATTATTTGAAGAAGCTGGAGAGTTTGAGATATTGAGATGAGAGTAATCAATAATTGTAAGAAAAAAATCGTCGATTCAAATTTAAATGGCAGTAGAATTAAATGTTGAAACTCATATAATATGGATGCTTGTTGTAAATTGTAAGCAAAAGTAGAGTTGAGGACTGATTACTTTAATATTTACTCATCGCATCATTCACTAATCTATCAAACTATATTATTGCAGATACATACGTACGATTTGCTTTTCATAATAATTAACAATGATTGAGTTGTTTTGTGAGTTTATTTGCACTAATGCTTTAGTGAACTCCACCAGCAGCGGAGCGGTATTTCATGCATGTAAAAAAGTGTTCAAGTCAGTTCAACTCCGTTTTCTGCGTAAAAAGAAACAGTTTCATACACCTCAAATATCTTCCTCTCTCTACATACTCAGCCACTCATCCAACTGTATATTTTCCTTTTAAAATATTAGAGATCATCGTGAGTTGGGAATTTTCCAAGTAGCTGAGTTTTTCTTTCCTAGAATTTCAATAAAAATTGATGATATCTTTATTTTCTTGACTGTTTTTGAATAGATCAATGCATCACATTTTTTGTTGATTTGACTTTTTGGTTTCAAAACAAAACAATAACAATAAATATTTCATTCATTCCTTCAACAACGTCTTTAACCAACTTCAAAAGCTATGTCAAATTTGAAATACAGAAAAAAACTAGAACGCAGCAGTTCACAAACTTTATGCTAAACTATTAGACTAGTGCGAAAAAAATCTTCAAAATATTTAGGCATATATACATGTTTAAATCTGTGATTTAATATCCAACTTCAATTTTATGATATGATAAAACTTATTTTATGATACCACTGTATTTACTGATACATTTACACATTTATATTTAAAACATATCGCACAAGCAGATCAAGCGTAACTTGTGACTTACGTAGTATTTATTTGCACCTGGGTTGCATTTTTGGTACATTATACGAACAAATGGATATATGGAGTATTAATTGTGTTTTGTGTTGTGCGTGACATTTGTGGCGGCGTAATTGCGGGTAGCTGCGTATAGTTTTTTGAAATATTTGAGTCAGAAGTTCTCGAGGAACATGAAACTAATTCAAAACACGACTACGCTATTTGTTTGAAATAATATTTCGTAAAACAATGTTTACCGCGCTTACGCAAATTAAAATCTGAATATCGGTTTTACACATTTTAGTGTTATAAATTATATGGAACTGGTACTAACTATACGTTTATAAACAAAAATCGTCTCAAAGAGCATAAAGATTATTCTATCGAAGTTTAAGCGTTATAGCTAATAATAACTCGTAATCGTGATCATGTGCCAGTTAGTCGCGGTAGTTAAAAACAAATAACTTTTTTTTGCAACTGCGTAGTTAATTTGTCCGGCAAGAGAATGACTTAACATATTATAAAACATTTATTATATGTAATACTATTATATTTGTTCTAGAAATGTTTTATGTGCCTCTCTGTACCATTTATAGATTTATATAATATTTCTATGTATATACACTCACTCATACACTGTCAAAATATCCATGTTGTATGTAGTGGAAATAATGTGACGTGAAACGTGGATTACCCATATTCGACCTACTCAGATTTTAGTGCCTGAGAATTTTTTAAAAAGATTTAGTATGTATAGCTAATTACTAAATATACATCTTTCTTAACATTTGATTCATGCATTTACGAAACTTAGGTTTTTATAAATACCTATGTATTTGGTAGTTGGTGTCTAGTGTCTGGTGTTGGTAGTACATATATGTATTTACTTCACGAGCATTTTAAGACGTTCCAAACTCGCTGATCATGACCAGTTTGGGTTGTGAAGGAACGGAAATGTACAGAGCTCGTTCGCTCGGTTGATTGCAGACATTCTATTTAACTTTTAGAGTATAGGTAATAGGTACATAACTGATCATATTCATATACTATTTAATATGTCATCTATACACTTTATGGCCAATAAGACAATATTCTTAGGTACTGTTGTTGTTGTTATTGATAATTACATTAACACTATGAATGGTTTCCGTTCATGAGCGAAAAACCCAATAGAAAAGTTAGTTTTATCCTATGTGTTCATCTTACACAAAAAATATCTCAAGAAGACTCCCTTCGCAAACTAGAATGAATTTTGTTTGAAGTAAGCACATACAATGCTGGTTGATAAGTTGTAGCTAAAATTTGTAGATTTCAGGATAATCCACCAAATCCACCGCAACTATGATTGCAAATGTCGTTGTTTCGTTGTTATGTTCTCAGCCACCGTCTTACCCTCATCATTACCTCCTCCTTAGTATGTGATCTTTGTCAGATTAGATTCATGCTGCCAAATTTGTCTTTGTGTGCATATGCATAAACAATCGTGTTTCCCATGCACTTTGAAAGATTATCAGAAAAGTTTCATTTGAAAACTTACTTCAAAAGCATATAATAGTTTCTAGCATTTTAGTGTATTCATGCAGTTGACGATGAGTGAGGTGGAAATGAATATTATTGTATAAATTTTTTAATGGAGATTGTTTATGCATACATAAACATGATACAATGTTCTATCAATCCGCACTTATAATTCATAAACAAGGAAAATACAATAAATATTATTGTACAACTTTGTCTAGAAATCTAAACTAACATACATTTCATACACATGTCAAACCAAATCATTATATGGTAAATTCGGACCAATTTTATTGCGTAATCAATTCTGGTTTCTGGTAACCATTACTGGAAACGGACCCGACGGATGATGGATAAATTGCAATGAATAAAATAGAAATGTTTAGTCAAGACATATCATGTACACTTATGTATCCTCGAATAAAAAACAATCAATTCCAACCATGTCATGAAAACTCAGTACTAGAAGCACAATATTTGATATAGCTAGGTATATACAAATTAATGCAATCATATACGTACGCATCAGCGTGACATAATATGCAGACTTGCTCATATTTTTCAAGTTCAAATCATGAAACTTTTTTATAGCAAAACCGACACCTTATAAAAATAATAAAAACCCAAACATTTGAAAGCTGGAATATTTGGATAATACGCATTTTTAAGCCTTTCTCTCAAAGCGAGTTACATTTTTTCGGCTTAAAATCTTTTATAAAATAAAACTTGATCTTCTAGTTTACTTGCGAATATCTCATATTATTCAATATTTCTTTGACCAAGGACAACATATGAAATAAATAAATTTACATTCCAATCTTATCCACATCTAAAGAACATTTTAGATGATTCTGATGATGGTGCATTGAAATGTGCAGTAAACATGCCCAAGCCCAACATGAAAATAACACGCATAGGCGTAAGTTCCACCACTGATACAACAAAGTATTGAGAATAGCCTTTGTATCTTTATATTTCATGGACTTTTCTTGCATTATTATAAAGGATCAGCATACAGAACAACTAGGCGAGCTATAGCATTGAGATATTGTTATTACCACATACAAACGATTCTAAGATGTACACCAGATCTCCTCGTATATTATTATTTAATAGAAACTTCATCTTCAATCTTGTGAATTGCAATTTTAGCTCTGTGATCATGAATCTTGTTTTTTACACATTAAGCATGCATAAAATATAATCATCACCATCACCTTTATATTCTCAGTTCACTTGAGACTTTCAAGTTTACTACACTCATAAATAAAATGCCTCATCCTCTTCAAAAGGGAGGAAGTTGAGGAGCGATGATAATATGCAGTAAAATAAATAGGGCTCATATAGGCACACATAAAATCTCTCGTATTGTTCACCTGTTGCTCGCTCCTAATAATGCAGCACACATGAAGAAACGTGTGTAGTGTGCGCCTACAGCACACATTAAAATGCTCAATTCATTCATAAGATGCAGCAGTGTTGAATGGGTTTTGGTTTCCTTTTCTGTTCCATTCTCTCCTCTCTCTTGTGTACTTTTGCATGTTCAAAAAATTAATCATTGCCATTACAATATATAACGCAAGAAGACGAATCATATTATATTATTCTATGTTACATGGAATACTATACACCAGAGAATGAAACTAACTAAAGCATTAACTACTAGAATTCGTTGATGAATGGTTTGGTTTTGGTTACTTTGGTGGGATGTTGTTACTGTTGCTGAAGCATATTTTACACGAAGTACTCACCGTTTGTTGTTACGCTGATGATAATTCAATCCTTGTTGTATGCAATAGCATAATATAATATATAAGTGTTAAGTTATCCTTGTCTCGCTTTCCTCTTCCATACAATATGCACTTTACTTAAAAGGGTTTTCGTATTCAACAAATCAAATTGAACTCAACAACAAAAAAATGTGTTGGGTTTGGGTTCTCTCTCTCTCCTCTCATCTCTCTCTGTCTCTCTTTAGCCTCATAAATGTGTTTTATCCAACAAACATAACATAACATCGTTTTGCTGCTTTAAAAGTTGATGATGACGGTATGTGTGCGGTGACTGGTGACGGTACACACACATTCTGACAAAAGAGCCTGCATCCCAGTCATCATGAATACTAGAGTATTAGTAGAGGCTGTAAAGTTACCAAATAAATGTGCAGTGTCCTGTCGTGATTGCTTTGCTGGTCTCTGCTAACTTGTATATATATACTTATTCATATTATATGAAGCATGTTTCCATTTAGATAAACACACAACAAACACGTTCGCTTTGGAATGGTGTGTATTGTTCAGTTAATTTTTTTTTAGTTTACAAGATTGAGAGTAAACAGGGACAGTTCTTTATCATCACAACAGCATATAGCTGATAAACGAGTTTATATGGAAGCAGAAAGTTGTATGGACTCTGTGGAAGGATACATAATAGTAAAAGTGAAGAGGAAGAAGGGAAGTTTCAAGTGTGTAAAACGGATAAAGGATAATATAAATTATAAGTAGTTATACAATGAAATCACATTCAGCTTTTTGAGAAGTCATCATCATTATAATCGTAATAATAGAATTACGCGTTGTTTGTAGTTTTTTATATATACGGATTTGCATGGAGAGCAGGAATATGACACCAAACACGCAACTGGCTACATTGGAAGTAAAGGTTCAAAGTGCTTTGTAGTGTACAGTGATGACGGTTAGTGTGTGGTGTGCTTGGAAAGAAGAGATACAAAATAAATTGTGACGCAGGGACAGTCATGATAATTTCATTTTAAAGTACATCATAATCCATTGTCAATTGGAACGAGTCAGCATGAAGCCCGAACGAGCGGCAGTAAAACTTTAGAGCTGAGTGTGTGTAGGTAATAATAAATAATAAAAATGTAAACGCAAAAAATATATATAAATTACTCAAAACTTTTTTTTCGATATTTTTTTCCTCCTTTGTGTTTCGTAATATGAAATCTACTCTATATTATAATTTTCCACTGCGGGCAAAATTCTATTCATACTCATACCGTTGCTCTACAATGAGAATGAAATCACGCGTGTCAAAAAAGCTACTAGATATGTGATTGTGTAATGTTATTTACGTTACTTGGGTAGGTGGTATGGAAGGTGAGGGAAGATCATCAGCAGAAAATTCATACAGTCTCTGGAGATTTTTTGCTTTTTGTTACTTCGTCTTTTCGTTACTCGTTTGTCTGGTGAAGGTGAAAGACCTTGTTTTCTGTGTGAGCAACGGAACAAAATTTTTGAACGATTTTTGAATCGATATT
>JAQIXW010004226.1:0-11919 GCA_034700685.1 Willowsia buskii
CTGAATTCTTAATGACCAAAACTGAAACATGAATATGTGATGATGAGTTATTTTGAAGTCACTTTCTTTGGAAAGAAAGCAAAAAAAAAACAACTGCAGATCATTTTATGTGGTGTTCCATGTTAGTTTTACTTTGAGTGTAACTGCTCAACTGTTGAAATGAAGTTGGAATGAAAGAGTAAAACTGAATCTAAAAATTTAAATAAGTAAAGCAAGAAAAGTTTTGGACCCACACAATTTCTGTGAATGTATTCAGTGGTTCAGTTGATGAGTTTAGATCTTAATTATATTGGATATCACATTGAAGAACCACAAATGACACTGATGAAGCGCCTATATGCAACGTCACCAGTATGGAAAATGGGAAATCTGGACTATGGTCGTCGTGATGTTATAGAATGTATGTTTTTCTTCCTTCCAGCGATGCAAGCGTGCATAAAAGTGGCAACAGTTGAATTTCAATTTTAGTTTCACCGGAAGAAGCCTCCATGATGTTTCCCTTTGTACATTTGCTTCCAGAGAAAGTAGAGTCATATTTTTATTATGTATACTTATTTTGTTTCCAAAAGATAACATTAGAATAAAACTAGCATCTCTCTTTTGGGGCTACGTGATGTGAAAATTTGAGGAAAGCATATGCATGACTATACGAAACAAGTTCAAACTCTTAGAATCGTGCAGCGCGTGGCTCTGCATTTAAGTACCCAGAGAAGCCTTAACTTCACTTCGATGTGTTTTATAGCCCAATTTGCTCTACACTTTATTAAGTAAAGAGGGAAGAGATTAATTACCCCTATGTTTTCTCAAAAAACAGGCCATTGGGGAAGTACGGTTTGGTGTAGGGATTACATGCAATGGAATATATAAGCTGAAAATATGTATCAGACTTTTCCCATTCATCCATCCATACTCCTCATCTTCATGAGCAGTAGTAAAATGGCTTTATCATCAAGCTTCATGTTGCTTCTAATGCATTTCTATCATTTCGTTCAAGGATCTGCATCTACTACAGGAGAAGTCCCACACATACAAAATACTACAATACGAAAAGTAGTTATTATTTAAAGAGACAGCTTTTCCTTCAGATGCCCTCAGTCACTCGCTGTTTGCTGAGCTGAGTAAAGTGAAAGATTCCTGGAAGCTTAAGAAACGTCGTTGTATTGTATTCCATAAAGAGGTATCTGAGAGTGAAGACGAAAAGTACAGATGGCTTTGCTTGGAGTGTTGCTGACATGATAGATTGACGCTGTTGTTTCGGGAACCACACCACTTGTTTCTTCTGTAATTTTCTTTGGAATGCACGAAGAAAGCAAAATGGATTGCAAATCCAAGTGAAATCTACCAAACCAAAAAAGCACTATACGCGACGTCCTTTTCATTGAGTTGTTCCAGTGACAAATATGGCGATATTGTTTTTCTTTTTGTTCCGTTGGTTATAGCCTCGTAGCCTATTTTACCAAACTACTTGTAACCATTTGCTCGGATTATGAAGACAATTTTCAAAAAAGGCAATGCACTCATAAATGATCTCGCTTGAGTATTACAGTTTTTCCTGGACTCGAAAACATAGTTTGTTAGACTTGTTTATGGGGCTACTTGTGACCTTATCACTGTCACTCGCTCAACTACACTCCCAAACATTGTTGTTGTTCAAAGTGTTCGTTAAGCAGAATAAGCAGCACAAACTTTTAGCAAAATTAAGATCAATTGTAATACAAATAGATATGAAATCAATGAAACCTACCATCGAGTTCCGAGTCATGAGATTTGGCTAAATCTTTAGGATATTCGAGAAAACATTTACTTTGAAAATTTCCATTCTTAATTAATTTTCTAACTTTCCGCCAGCTAAAAGGACTAAACAGATTAGTACATACTAACATTTAGACCAGCATGTTAATGCATCGTGTCTCACTTAATTCTGATTCTTGGAAAAATATAAACTAACTACAAACCCACGTAGTTTCCGCTAGAATTATGTAATTCATCGCTCACGGCAAAGTGATAAGTAAACCTTCTAATGAACAGATATATACGTACATACTTTACAGTTGTGGACTTTTATGTGTACTTAATACTTAGCATTTACCAGCAATCCCCTATACTTGGTTAATTGAATTAACCGCTAAAGTGCACAAACACAAATAAGAACAGACCAGACGTTGGTAAGTCGAGAAACGTTTTCCTTTAAAGTGCATGAAGAATAAATAGAAAACATTTACTTTGTTTTGGCAATCACTAGCTTTTCAACTTGTTTGTTTAATTCATAGAATGGAATAAAAGTTTAATGAGATTTTAATTAGGGCAGGAAAAACGGATTTCGTAATGCCGAACAATCTCCTCAACACATTCAAGAGCAATTGCAGTAATCTCAGAGTCTACAAAAAGCTCTTTGAGCCTTGGCCAAGGAGTTTATTCTCCAGAATTTCAAACGGCCGAAGAGTTCTTTAATATAAAGAAAATTATTTATTCAAATTTTCATTTCATCTGTCATTTCAATCTTAAGCCTTGCAGGATGAGCAAATATGAACTAAAAACGGGAGTGTGCAGTAACTTATACACATTATATTCTGTTGCCTCTCGTGACTTTTGTAAATATTCCAAAATACTGTCGGGTTATGGCAATTCTCTTTTAGATCCTACGGAGCACAACGTGAACATTAAGCACTGGGAATGAAGAATCTTGGTAGAAGGTACTTTGTTAGTACAAGGCTGGTTTTCATCCTATATGTCACCGGATATGTCTGACTGCTTGCACAGCATTATACATCATCTTCGTTGCCAACACACAACAAGGCAGTGTGTCAGATTTTGGCCGCCCTGTCCGCACTTATACCATGTCATGCTGCATTGTCCTCGTATCCTCTTGAATGATGCTTTATAAATACAGAAATTCTTGAGTAAAAGTCAGTTCACCAGTTTGTGGCCACCACTAGCAGATTTATTTCAACGCTTTCACCGCTTTTTTTTTGGTGATGATAATGGTAACCGTCGAGGCGAATCAAAACTGAGTGGTGTACTGGTTTCGACATCTCTGTCCTCTTTGTTTGGGGGTTAAAGCAGAGTAAATAGAAACAAGGAAACATTTTCTTGTCAAAATTGATGATGTGAGTTTTTTGTGCCTTAAGAATTGTGGGTACTCACATTTACCAATCTTTTGGTATAAAAGGATTCAATGTTTTTGTTTGTGCGAAAATTTTGACAAGTTTATACAAAGCAAGATTTACTGTCGCTGCACCTACGTAAAGCCTTTGCTGATTGTTACTAGACAAACTATAAAAACATATAATATAAAATATAATATAAATATGATTATGCAATGATCATATAACCATCAAAGTTTTTGGAACGAGGTAAGCCAGCTCTCATCATCATCATTCGTTTCATGTCCAGGTGCTCACAAAAGACAAGGTTACTTGCTTTCTTTTATTCAAGATGAATGAGAGAATCAAGCAGACCTAATGAGCCAGTCCTTGTATAAAGATTGTTTTTGATAAGCAGCATCCATACTTGAAAGAAGAAATGGATGAAAATAGAAGAATTTTTTTATGAAAAAAAAACACGGGGATTCATTCCAAAGTCCACACAATTAAAAGAATCCTTGCCTTAAACGTTCCACCCTTGTAAACTTCCATTATAGCGTATAATTATTTATAGCAAACAACCGGTAATAACAAGAGCTGGGCACATTTTGTGCTAAAACAAAAGTGTCATCAAAAGGAACATAACTCAGGGGCAGGTGTACTTTCTACTGGGAAAAGATTACGATACGCGAGTAAAAATCGATGCAGCCCTAAAAATAAATAAATGGAGACAGAGATCGTATAACAGGGCATGCTAACTCTTCGTCTTGAATTTTGACAACACGTGTGATCGATGAAATTGGAAGTGCTATTGCTATTGCGAAACGTAGTGTCTAAAGCTCTTTCTTCTTCAGGGCTTCTTGGAACTGAATAAGGCTACATATTTGTTTGACATTTCATACGGGCTCTTATTCGAGTATTTTAAGAAAAACTTAGAAGTGCCGTATTCAGTGCTTCTCTCCAGCTTTTTATTCTACGCTTTCTCGTCCATTGTTTTTGCTTTGTCGTAGATCTTACATGCAAAAAAATCCTCTATTATTAGAATCTATAAAATAGGTAAAAAAAAGGAGACGTGGTATGGCAGACGTTTGAACTCAAGACGGTGAGTATCCGACACCAGTTGTATTGCCGCAATGATGAAATGAGTAGCCAGTAGTTGTTCAAAGGCTATATAGCTTCCCTTGGATCGTTCATTTCGATTTTTTGGAAACTTGGGGAATTCATGCAATAGTGTTTTTATTACTGCTGCCTACAACAGATGAATGATGGGTGAAACTAAATAATCTATATATTTTTTGCTGTTGTGTAGTAGTGGCGATAGTCTAGTGGCGCAGATACCATTGCAGTACATCAATTCAAGTAAAAACAAGTAGTTTTTAGGTGGTGGTGGTGAGCAACGTCTGTCTACCAGAGTATTATTTTTCTTGGAGGATCTTCACGAGATATTTTTCTCTTTTGCGACAGACAGAATAAGCAACTGCTGGTGTTGGCAGTGGTGGTGGTGACTGCCAGTTTTTATACTATTTCAGCAGTGACTGTTTTCCACAAATAGCGCTTAGTTTGAAAGAATAAATACCATATCATGATATTATGATGATGATGATGATCGTTTACTTTACTTTCCTTCCAAATGGCAGATCATGGAACAGGCAAGTTCTGATAAAGTCCGTTGGAATTTATGACGAGTTGTGATCTACTACTCATAAAACTTGATGCCACGATGCCAGTAGGCAAAAAGAGAAGCTGCAGCAATATCAGAGGCTCATTTTTACAACTTCTGTGTTGTTTCATCTCATACTCGCCATAAAACAAAAACCAAAGCAAATACTCTTGTACAATGAATGTGGTTTAGTTAGTTTGTATATAGTATACTCTTTGTATATGAGATGATTTTCTTTCATTCTACTCTACATTATAGTTATGAAACAACACTTCCACTTTTTTCTCTCTCAAGTTACGAGTTATATTGATAAAATTTACATTCTCTTCTAAGAAAAATATTCTTTTGATGTTCTAGTTCTCTCTGATAATGATATTTTGTTAAATGTCTAAACGCAATCTATTCCTAGTGTGCTGGAACTTGTGACTATACTTGTGCTTCGGGGCAATGTGATACATCAGTGTCCGAGACATGTCTTTCCGACTTGTTATTTGGAATTTTCTCTTTTGTGACTTTGCTTTATAATTATGATAATCAATACATTTACATAATGTGTAGATTAGATCAAGGGACTGTTTTAAAAACTGCCTCTAGATTAAAAAACGTAACCGCTCTAATACCCGTCAACCCTTTGTCTGTAAATAGCCAAAGAGAAAACGCGGATCGAAGCATATTACTAAACTTTCACTGTAGAACGTAGTGAATAAATTATACGAAAAATTAAGTTTCCAATCTGTAGTGGCAAAAGAATGGCATATACCAATTCATTAAATTAGAATTAATTATTGTACGCTATCTTTAATCTCTCTGGTATTATATGTTCAGCTTGAACAACAACTGCAATATGAGGTTCGGCTGGAACCCCTAAAGACTTCATAAATCTAATTTCTGTGTATGGACGAGTATTACCAGATAGATTATTTTTGAAAGGAAAAAATTAAACCATGGTCATAATCTACACGGAAATATGTTGTGTGCCTATGTGTGGTGTGTGCCTCGGTGTAGAAGTGGAAAGTAGGTACACATATGGATGTGGTATTCGTTGTTTTCACCATACTAGCCACGCATAGTCAAGCTATCGCATAAAACTGAATGGGATGAAGTTATTATCGTCGTGGTTCGTTGTTGGCTGGCTGGTCATGCATTCATTTGGGTATGAGCTCGGTATCGAGACATGGAAATGGAAATGATCAGTAGTAGTAGCAGAAACAGCATCTCTCCTTTTAGCCCTTTTCTTTACCCCATATATACGAGTGGGAAAAGGTACAAAGAAGGTTAGATTCTCGCCAAACTGCTTCAGTCAGTCTTGGCTTGTTGAGCTGAGCAAACACAAAGTCACAGTTTTAACAGCAGTTCAATAAGCAGTGGAGACGACGACAGAGGACAACAAACACCCAGTGCTTTGGCGACGTGACAGGATAAATCACTTGTGTGTAGATAACGCTTACCATAGTCCAACGCAACGGCACAATATGCATGAATCGAAGCGGCTCCTTTGGAAGCTCCCTTACACCCTCGCTGTTAGTTTCTGACTGTTGGCATTTCCTTATACAATATTAGCTTGACTTCCTTAATCAAGTGGCAAATAAGCCTATTGTTTTTTGTTTCCATCTCGTTAGATTGTTCATTGGGATCAATTTGCTCGGGGATTTATGGTACAATTCAAAGAGGCACACTGCTCGACGCTGTGCTTGCGTCTCATAAAACGAGGTGATCATTTGTTATTAACTTTTCCTGGAAGCTATCCAATTATTTCTTTATTTATGGGGAAATGTGTGACCAAGCAAGAAGCACATGATCATTGATTATGCCTCCCAACTGAAAAAGTAAAAAGACAATCTCTTTTCCGATCTCAACTGTCTGCTGCAAAATATATATGAATTTGTGTTTTGTTAAAATATCTTGACTAATTAGTAGTTCTGCAAAAGGCAACTTTGCTATTCGGATGTAAGATTAAAACGCAATGTGAAATCTTAACTTTTCGAGTGAATGTGAGTTACAGCAGTGCCACTTTACATTCATCTCAATGCTCTTCTTTTTTGAATACGATTTCTCTATACGTTAGTCTATATATGAAGATCATATTTCATATCATCTTGTCAACTCAAGCCAAAGAGACTTTTGTATTAAGATCACTGAGGCTGATAATAAATTATGCTTGTGTAATCCACATGAGTTGAAACTGAACAGTTTTAGTAAAAGTTTGGGTGAAAGCAAGTTTTCTCTTGCGTGACTGGACAGACTCATGGGCACTTGCTCAATTTTAAACACGAGACTCATTAAAATGAAGAAAGCTGAAGGACATTTATAAAGAAGAGAACTCTACCATAAAGTGAAAAGGATATTATCAAAATTAAAAAGGTATGTATTAATGTACTTTGTGTCCAGCTAAAAGCATTTTTTTAACATTAATTTCAAAGCGGAAGTTGAGGATCCTTCAAAATGATAAGGTAGATTTGAGGGGTAGCGAATAAGAGACTGGAACGGATGACTTGATAAGTGGTTTGGGAGGAGAATAATAACAGACAAGGCAAAGGACACGGAGAACAAGAGAGTGACATATGTACTCCTCCTTATCCACATATCAAAACATTTTCCCAACTTTCCCTTGCGGGAAAGTAAAAAGGAAAACTTTTTATCTAATTTTGTACGTTGTACTACGCTGTACATACATATTTCCCTCATAATAATAACAATAAAGGGGTTTAATGAGATTTTAATGGAAATGTGTACTACTACATGTAATAATATTAGGTATAGTGAAAAGTCTTGTACGAAACCAATTCTCCACTGATTTGTACTACAAGGAACATTACAAGGAAACTTTTCCTTGTACTAAAATCCAATACTCAAAAGGGGGAAAGTTGTGCGTGACATGCAGCAGTGTACACATGTACAACGCTTATTTCCATTATAATGTTTAGTAGTCAGCATAGAGTCTAGAAAAAATATTATTACCATAATAGTTATGGTGCCATGTTGTGTTAGTCATTTAGTTTATATTCATTGAAGCAGAGATTGGTGCACGCCCATTCATAAAAAAGTTTCCTTCTCTTTTCATCCTTGCTGCTTTGCACTTTATTATCTGCCTACAAGTGGTTGAATCTTTTTTTGTCGACACTGGCATACAAACAATAATAATATACACAACACTAGCAATTTCCTTAAAGTGAAAGAAAACACAGGCTTTGCATCTCTTGTCTCTACTGCACATGTTCTGTCAGTTTTTTAATATTTTTTTTATTCTTGCCTGTTCCGTATATATTCTGCAAGGTCTTTCTTTTCCCAGGTCTTATCATAATCAACAGTGGGCCATAATATAAACACAAATTACTTTTTATACGTTTTTGCGTGGGGATTTTGTAACGTACTATTATACATACAGCTTTCGTTGTGGCAGTTAGTATGGTCTTGTTCATGGTTATGTTTTCAACGAAAAGGTCTTTTGTACCACAAAATGATTACTTTGTCTACAACATAATACAGAGCAGGCTTCTCTTTGTCCATCAGAATAGTTGTCCTCCTTATTTTACGACTTTCATTGAATTCGTGGCGTTGGGTTTATATCATTTTAAAACTTCATTGCAATCACTCGCCTTTCACCACTTGGGAGGACGAGTTGAAAGTTGACAGAGAAAATATATAACGTCTAATCATCATGCTTTGTTTAAAGTATTAACGCTTGAAAATGCTACATAATTGTTTGTATTGTGGTGAAGGCACGACTGAATCGCATATTTACTTTAATCATTTAATCGCTAGCAATACAGATTGCAGGCAACACAAAAGAGAAAGTTTTCTAAATTGTTGAATTTTGTCCTCCGTGTGTACCCCTTTATTCTTGATTCCCTTTGTGTGCTTTTGTTTCGTGTGCACGGATTTATGTCAAAAAGTTTATGAATTCCGCCAAAAAGTCCAGAAGTATACAAGCAAATAGACAAATCTGGCTGATAGTTGGACTCATCTTTGTTTATATTATGTATTTGTTATTATTGATGCTGTCTCTACATTTTCCTGAGAAAGTTCCATCGTAATATCATCCAATTGTAGCTGAAGGATAATATTTCTACGCGCAAACAATGAAACATTCAACAAAACAAAGCAACCAGAAAGACGTGAAATACCAGAGAGAAAACTTTGTTTTTCTTCTCCTTTTTTTACTTCCTGTACAAGTTTTTGTGTTGCCTATACATATTATCTCAAAGAAAACTAAACTCCATATCAGTTTTATGATGATGGTGATCCTCTTGTTAGCTTTGTGGCGCATTCACAATAGAGCTGAAAAAGAAAAGAAAAAACATCTTAATATATATTGAGTGACAGGAAAAGTAAAAAAAAAAAGATATGACTTCACTCAGCACAACTGTTATTTGGTCAAAGTGACACATGCATAAAGTAAATACTGAAATATTGAGTCGGAAGAGCAAATTGAAGAAAAAACTTTGTTTGCTATTATTGTAAGGCATGTATTGTGCCGTGAAATATGACAAAAAGGAAAGCAGGAAAACAAGAAAATTTACTCAAGCCCACGCAGCTGTGATGTAATCTTAAGGTCTCTGCAGAAATGTAGCTGTGCCATACCGTGAGAATCTGGAATACCTTTCAGAGACAAAACTTTGACTGCATGAGATCACAACTTTCATGTTAGTTTTCCCATTACCTTTTCATCCATTTTATGTAGAGAAATGCTTGTGAGTTTGTGAAAACTTTTGTATCGTAAAATATTACGAGGAATTATTACGCAATAGACTGATCAACTTTGACAAATGAAGCATTATTAACAGTTAATTGTCATTTAATGGACATGTACTTCTCGGTTAGTGTGCGAAATTCCAAATTGGCACTTTGCAGCAAAGTAACTTTCAAAAACTCTATACTGAATTCAACTTATTAAACTTATAAACCGGTTTATAAAATCAAAACATATTGTTGTGCTGATCGATCAATTCACACTGAACGCGTAGATTATAAACTTTTACTTTGCATATTTTCGTAAAAGGATTACTGTGTATTTCATACAATGACTGATTTGATAATGACAGCGGTAGATTAAAAAGGAATTCCATATTATCTCCTTGTCATCATGTATACCTTTTGCTGTCTACAAGCAATTCGTAAATGTCATATCGCAAATCGCAATACCAACCTGAATAGAGCTTTCACTACGACTTTCACAAAGTCGTTACAGAGTTGAATTCACTGGGATCTGGATTTATCTTTGAATGTACCTGATTTTAGCCGTGATTTTTTATGTGGTCGATTACTGTAATGCGCAATGTAAAGTGCATAGATGTCAATGTGTCAGTCTAGTTGTGAACAGTGACGGCGGGTGTCTACGACAAGTAATTTGTATGCATCTAAAGATATGACAACAGCCTTCAGCATTCATTATGGCAATATACCGGTACAGAATTTGAATAGAGTGTACTCTTTTAGAGCGGGTTGTGTTTTATATGTTAAAAGGGACCCAGTATGTTACTTAAGGAAGGTGAAAGGCTTTTGTGTAAAGTCGTTCTATTACAGTATCAATTTAAACTAAAAACGTGTCATCCAGCTACACTCAGAGCTGCATGTGGGCCTGTGACATTTTCCCACCTCCTCTTTTACAATACCTATAGATACGTTCCGCTTGGCACACAAATGTATTAAATTGAATCAGGTGTTTCTGAACACTTTTTTTCTTTCATCTTGAAATGTATTCAATTTAAGGGTTTGTTCTTCCACTAAGCATTTTTTGTTGTATGTATTGAAAGCATGGTGTACTTTTCTGAAAAAGTACAGCGCATAAAGAGGGTTCAATGAATGACTCTACTTGAGTACGAGTTGAACAACACCATTGATGTTTTCAGAAGAGAAAATATATAGGCCCCTGATTTTTACTGCATTGCATACACATTCCTTTACAAAGGTACACCATTTAACAACCGTATAACTTATCCCTAAAGTGGAAAATCCCTATCGAGTAAAGAACAGACAATATAGTTAAATACTTACTCAGAGAGTAAAAGTTACTCAAAACATACCAGTTGGCTTGGCTAATTACCAGTTCCATCCCATTCAATCTTTCCAATACATTTCTTTACGGGAATTGTTTCCTCTTCTTCTTATCTCACTCCATACGATTCATAATCATAAAGAATGACTGGTTCGATTCCGCCTCCGCGCCGGCTCTCTTTTCCTTGTGCAGGAAATTGTGAATCCTTCTTTGAAAGCAGCTATATTCCGTCCTCAACTCTACTCTATTTCCTTTTGCTTTTTGCTGCGCTCTTCAAAACTGCCATCCTGCTGCGGTTGGGGCCATGGATTGCGGCTTGTAACCGTTTTAGTTTAACCTTTCTATGGGTTTCAATTTGTGTCGGTGTTGGTATTCTTATACAAATGCTTATATTATAGGATTCCAGGATTTTATTATAAATTGTAGAGCAAATAGTATAACTGTACATGATGATGATGCTCGAGTTACCCCAAAGCGAGTAGTCGAAAGCAGAACACAGAACCCGATCTATTTGTCTACTTGTATAAAAATATAGACATAGGCAAAAATAACGTTTTTAGCAAGGGTTTCTTCAATAATAAAAATTCCTTTTACGGTGACAAATAAGTTAGGTCACGTTCTAACCAAATAGCTGTCAATAGGAGCAAACACGTATAATATGTATATGTACAGTTGAAGAAGCAACCATAGCCGCCCATACAAGATATCAACGCGCCATAATTTATAATATACACCTATACTTTTACGATTTTCGTTGTAATTATTGTCTCAGCGGGGAGGAAACTTTGATAATAATCAATGTGACTTGGGATTGCGTATATGTACGTGACAGGCGTACAATAAACCCTTTTCCTGAGCAATTCTCTAGTGTCCAATGCCTTGGTCTTGATCTTTATCTCATTTAAGGCGCTGACAAAGGAACGTGTAAAGGCCCCCTCTTGTGCAATGTGCAAATCATATAGAGAAAACGGAGAAAGTTTTATTTTAAGGTCCTGGAAGAATGTGATCGCAATATCGCAAATTGTAGAAAATAGCAGAACAGCTGAAAGAGGAACGTCGAAAGACGCCACGCAGTTTTCCTTCTCCTTGGCATGCATACATATGTATTATCCAGGGGTACACAGTTTGAATTCCAATAGCCGAAAAAATCCAGCTTTTTATTTAAAATGTGCATAGTCTGC
>JAQIXW010004227.1:0-11917 GCA_034700685.1 Willowsia buskii
GGGGGCGTTTAATGTACTCCATCGACTTTTTAGTCAGTAGACGCCGGGGCGCTTAATAAAGGGGGGCGCGTAATACCACAGAGGCGTTTATTTCAGATTTTACGGTATATTTAAAATGTCAGCACACTTTAAAACGGCAACATATTTTTGTTGGAAAGCACACTTTAAATGACAACACAACATGAGGGCAGCACGTTTGAAAAGGCAACACGATCTAAAAGGTCAAGAGTTTGAGAGGGCTATTTATTTTGAATGCCAACACATTTTGAGTGGGCATTCTATTTGGAAAGGTCAGTTTTAAAATAAGAGACAATAAATACTAGCAAACCATATTCGAACTAAAAGAACTTCTTTAGTCTTCCATATAGTTAGTAGTACGTTCTACGTAAATTGTTTTGATTAAGATCTCAGTTCAATTAACTTTCTGGTCATAAGCAACCAAGAAATGATGACAAATATTTAGTACATATAGGCAAATCTCCTCTTTGAACATGACTCACTCCCATATCAAACGAGTTTGCAAATATTCATTTCTTTAGGAATACGCAGAATAGTATAAGCTTTCATAATTGTTTAAACTTGACAAAGAAAACGATTGTCTTGCAATTTTTTCTCTGGGTTAAACATTTTAATCTCTGAATATCAAATATTTGGCGCTGTCTTTGCTTATCTGACGTTACTTTTATTTGTGAACAAGAGTTGTTTTGGAAAGTACACGAAACTTAAATTTTAATTTTAAAAAATAGTTGCTAATTGAAAATAGTGACTCTAATAATATACAGGGAGCACCATTATTATTATTATAAATTACATACATACTGATTTAAATTATATTTTATCGAGTCCTACAAACTTTGTATATTTAACTTAAAAATATTTAGAAATACCATTTGTTGCACAGAATTTACATCATTCAAAATGGTGACGCCTTTAGTTGCAAGCTCATTTCGTCTTATTGACAAACTCACAAATCTTCCAATGCTCCCAAGTCTTATGCAATATAACTATCAGCAGAACCGAATTGAAATTCTAGAAAAAATATTGACAAAAATTCCCTGTTTCGCTTTCAATAGTGTCATAACAATATTTGGAGTTCTTCCTCTTATTAAATTTTACATAGATTTCGTTTATGCACCTGAAATATTTGATATTAAAGTCCATCTTTGCAATATTCTCTTTATCGGATTTTACATGCACTATCTTGGTTGGTTTATGCCTTGCATTGTCTCTGGGCAAGAGACTTCAGTGTATATAACTGCTGTACTTAATCTGCAGAAAGTTCAAACTCCCAAATATTTGGAAAATCAAGTAAGCTTAATACCATTGTTTATGCGACATATCAGCATGCATAACTCTGAAATACGGAAATTGCTGCGACATGGTTCAAAGGCGGCAGACATCTCAGGAATTGTGTGCTCATCAACATTTCTATACACATTAATTTTGATAATGGGATTACCACCCATTGTAATATTTCTTAGACTTGACCCAGTCATTTACGTAGTTAGGCACATTGATTGGATGACTGTTTGGATGGAAAGCTCAATTGGAATTATTTTTCGTCTTTTAGTTTTTCAAATTTGTGTTTTCGAAATAAGTCGACTAAACATTTTGGGCATGATCCTTATGATGTGCCATCAGAGAGCTTTTAACGAGGCCGCTGAAGAAATTCGAAACTCTGACTTTTCTCTGTCCACAGTCAGGAGATATTTGCAGCTTTCTATTTTATCAAAATGTGGCGAATGGCTAGTACGAAACGCAGCGGGAGCTTTTATGGCTGCTGGTTTCTCAATTAGCGTGGTAATAAACAGTTTTGTTTTATTAGGATGGAAATTCACTCCGTTGCAAGCATACATATTATTTATACCAATGGCAGTACTCACGCTATTCTCTCTTGAGTTGGCTCTTTCAATGACTGTCAGTATACACGAAACTACAACAAACATCATTCAAATTGAGTGGCCAAGAAAAGCTTGTAAGATACAGTCGGATGGGAAGCTATTCTCGATGAAGGGCATTAAACGCATAATTAGAATGCAGAAGCCTGTGTCAATTCACGCGTTTGGAACAGCCCGGCTGGATAATGATACTAGACTTAGCTATTATGAATATATAGTGAATAGTACAACCGACTTGTTTCTTATTTTGAATTCTAAATAGATTTATTCAATATCATTCCCGCAAACTAATATGAATCCGCATTTTAAGAGTTTATCTCTCATTATACATTTTTAATATATTTCAGTTATGGTAGATAAAATTGCAAATGTTTGGAAATGATAAAGTTTTTAACGAGTAAAATATAATAAATGTTGTAATGAGCATTCAAAGAAGCAAAGAGCAAAACAAGTATTCATTTACGACATACAAGACACTACACTTTCCAATAAAGCAAGTTAAAACGGCCGTTTGTAATACTTTTGACTTATTTCGGGGCGATGTAAGGTAAAAGTAAAATAGGGAAGTATTTTTTCGTTCCTGGATATTTTACAAGCGCAGATAAAAATATATAATAAATAGGAACTACACCTTAACATGGGTGGAGTTAGAGATCGTAAGATCAAATTTAAATGCCTTTGTTCATTATATAATCGTAAGCGTTAAATTGCTAACTGCGATCATAATTATGATCAAATGTGTGGGTAGAAATAATTTGATCTATTGTATGATGCTTAACAAATTTTTCTATCTTGCAATAAACTTTTCCAGTTATTTTTATAGAATCTTTATTTAAAAAATTAAACCAACCCAAAAATAGCTTCACATTTACGAATCATGTTTTTCAATCAAACCTTATACAAGCGTCTTTTAAAAATATATTTCCCCGTTTGAATAGTTTGGTAGCTTAACACTTTAAGAGAAGTTCGGCAGATATTTCAACTCTCGTTAATACACTTGGCAACAATATATCAGATATATGCGTCAAAAATGTCCATATACACGCTATAACCGTGAAAGTGTCATGCTTTAATAGTTTACTTATAATGTCGACAAATTTTATAAATATTCGTATATTTGTGGTTTTTTTGAGATTCCCAAATATTTTATTGGCTGCTTTTATAATAAACCATTGGCTGTAGATTTAAAATTAAAACTGCTATCTAAGAATATTCTTCCCGGTGAAATGGAACATCTTTTTGAGAGACCGAAATCTTCAAAAAGCAGTTTATTTAAAATATCGACACATTTCTAAAGAAAGATATTTTTTGAAGGAAAGCACACTTTGAAAGATTGACAAAAAATAAAGGGCACGCCGATAAGAAAATAAATATAATTTAAAATGGTCACCAAGTCACACATTTCTAGTTACCAATTCATTTTGCGAAGGGACCTCATTTTCAAACGACAACCCAACTAAAGGGAGAAAAAGGAACAATCAATACTTAAGCCAAAAATAACTTCTTTTTTTCTTATATATAGTTAGTTTTACATGCCACATAAGTTGTTGTTGGTTTGATTAGGATCTCATATAAATTAACTTTCTTATCATCAGCGGACATAAAATTACAAAAAAAGTTATTTAGTACATATAGGCTGATCTCCTCTTTCAGCATGACTAACTCACATATGAAACGATTTGTTTCATTTCATGGTAATTTCTTCAAGCTTTCATGAATGTTTTATTTGACAGAACAAATGCTGGCAATTGTTTGAGTAGGTTACATATTTACATCACTAAATGCCAATTTTCTTGGGCTGTCTTTGCTTATCTGACGTTATTTCTAGTTCTCAATAAGAGTTATTTTGGAAAGAATACAAGACTTCAATATAAATATTTAAAATAGTATTCAAATGTTTTAAAATGTTTTTAAAATAAATTTAAGTAGAAATTTGAGTAATTCGTATTCCAATACACGAAAAAAGTTAATAATTGAATATACGTTACAAATATTTGTAAAAGTTGAGCAGTAGGTTAACATCCAAAGATAAAGTGATACAAATACATATTGATTTAAACTATATTTGAAAGGGTTTTATACCACCTTGTACACATAACTTGGAAATATCTGGAAATACAACTTGTAGCACGGAACCCCAACATCATTCAAAATGGTGACGCCTCTAGTTGCAAGCTCACTTTGTCTTCTTGATAGGCTCACAAATCTTTCAATCTTTCCAAATCTTATACAATATAACTATCAACAGAACCGAATCGAAATTCCCGACAAAACATTAGCAAAAATTACATGTTTTACTTTTAATAGTGTCATAACAATATTTGGAGTTCTTCCTCTTATTAAATTTTACATAGATTTCGTTTATGCACCTGAAATATTTGATATTAAAGTCCATCTTTGTAATATTCTTATTATTGGATTTTACATGATATATCTTGGGTATCTTTTGCCATCCATTGGCTCCGGGTTGGAGAATTCCGCGTATATAACTGCTGTACTTAATCTGCAGAAAGTGAAAACTCGCAAATATTTGGAAAATCAAGTAAGCTTGCTATCAATGTTTACGCGACATCTCAACATGCATAACTCCGAAATACGGAAATTGCTACGATATGGCTTAAAAGCTGCAGACATTACAGGAATTGTGTGCTCATCAACATTTCTATACACATTAATTTTGATAATCGGATTACCACCCATTGCAATATTTCTTAGACTTGACCCAGTCATACACGTAGTTAGGCACATTGATTGGATGACTGTTTGGATGGAAAGCTCAATTGGAATTATTGTTCGTCTTTTAGTTTTCCAGATTATTGCTTTTGAAATAAGTCGACTAAACATTTTGGGCATGATCCTTATGATGTGCCATCAGAGAGCATTTAACGAAGCTGCAGACGAAATTCAAAACTCTGAGTTATCAATGTCGACGGTACGGAGATATTTGCAGCTTCGCATTTTATTGAACTGTGGCGAATGGCTGGTACGAAACGCAGTGGGAGCAATTATGGCTGCTGGTTTCTCCATTACTGTGGTGGTCAATAGTTTTGTATTGTTGGGATGGAAATTCACTCCGATGCACGTATACGCATTATTTATACCGATGGCAATACTTGCGCAGTTATGTGTTGAATTGGCTCTTTCTATGACTGTCAGTATACACGAAACTACAACAAATATTATTCAAATTGAGTGGCCAAGAAAAGCCTGTAAGATGCAATTGGATGGAAAGCTATTTTCAATGAAGAGGATTAAACGAATAATTAGAATGCAGAGACCTGTGTCAATTCACGCGTTTGGAACAGCCCGGCTGGATAATGATACTAGACTTAGCTATTATGAATACATAATTAATGGTACGGCCAACTTGTTTCTTATTTTAAATTCAACATAAATAAATTTTAAAATAATTTCCGCATGTAAATATGTATAAAATGACTGCAGAAGAAAATGTGGAGGATACATTTGTAAATATTATGTATTTTGTATGCTGTTTGCATAGAAATAAGGATTAGTTGCCTTATATATTTGCATTATATTCCAAACCTCTACATTATGGAAACATCATTTCTGACTATAGTATAGATTGTTTTAGTGATACAAATAAAATATATTTGCACATTACTGAACGGTTCCTAATGTTAATGCGTAGGCAAAATATTGTAAATGCTGTAATTATTAATTAACGAAGCAATAAATAAAACTAGTATTTATTTACGACGTATCAGAATCAATGCCATTCTTTGACTTGTTTGTGTTTTTACAATGTAATCAATTCCATATTTCGTCCAGACACTTTGACCAAAGAACTTTTATTGGTGCAGTTAGCTCTTGGATTAATAATGACAACATGGACAGCCATTAATGTTATTTTATGTTTCTATCAAGATAATTTGATGTTGTTCTTTACTGTTATTTTTCAACTAAATAAAAGATTCAATCGCAAGGACCGACTTTTGATCCGCCGGAATCCAAATTTACGATCAAGTTTGGTTTACATATTAGCAACAGGTATAAAAAATATAATACTTTATGCAAACAATCAAACATACGTAAACATTAGCATTTTAAAATATTTTATAGAAATAGCAAACCTGCTAAAATGTTACACAATGGATATGACTGGCTTATTTATGGCCGGAAAGGCTATAAGTCTTTCCGTCTCGGGAACTCTACTGGGACCGTTCATATTAGGTTTTAGGAGTTTTCCAAAAGACGTTTATATAGTTTTTGCAACCTTTGACTGGATTGTTAGCATTGTAATATTTGTGGCGTTGCTTTTGGTAACAGAATGGAATGAGTATAGTAGCTGGCTACTTAAATACAAATGGGGTGCAGCACGATGTGGGTAGTTAAGGGTTTACATTTGCTGGGAGCGTTTTCCTTACAAAAAGAATTAAAAATTTGGTGTAAAAGTTTACACGCACAAAGACCTTTGAGTTTTTGCTATGGGGTTGCTGTTTTTGATAAAGAAACAAAGACCGGTTATTACTCAAATATTGTTTGAAATACAATGAATATTGTTCTATTGATTTGGTAACCGCATGGAACTTTGGAAATGTTGCCAATTAGTCTTATGTGACATTGCAATTATTTTGCGATGACTTTTTCTTCTTTTTCATTACTTTATTTCTGTTAACCTTGAATACCGTTTTAATTGTTTTATATAAGACTATATATTATTATAAAATATATTTAAATACAAGCAAGTTTCAATTTATGTGTGGTTTCTTTCGTGATGCGGATGTACATTAAATTGATTCAACATAAAGGTTAATAAATACTTTTATTAAATGAGTCCAACTTTCATCAACTATTTATTATATCACTGTATTCATGTACATTTCCGGTTTGCACAATAAAATTGGAAACTCGACACATTAACTTGATCGCAGCTACGTAACATTGCTACGTTTACGCACTCAAGGTTACAAGGAAGTGGGATAAAAGGAATGTTCAAGAACAAAAGCTTCCACACAAACTCCTAATTACTTCTTACAAATTTTTTTGCGTCATTCTTCAGTAGTTTAGATATAAAGTATACCAATCTAAAAAAATCACGCTCCAGAGTTCTATATGATTCCATTTAAGCAGGTGGAATGATTGAGATTTAAAATTTCGCATATGAATTTTCGCATTTTAAAGAAGGCTAAGTGCATAGGATGGGGACGGATCTTTAATATTATGTTTGCTGACTAACAAGTCATTAAAAAATTGGTTTAAAAAGTCATTTATTTAGCATTATGAAATAAAAACCATATAATAATCAAACTGCAGGAACGCACATATTATTTCAGAGTTTTAAACAGAATACATGTATTTCAAAAGCAAATGAAAAGTTGTAGGGAAAGACAAAAGTAATTTTGCGCTAGGTGGTGAAACACAACAGTTTCTTCTTTCTTTTTAATTTCTTTAGGATTTATTGGTCGACTTTCACCAGCTATGAACACATGTGTTTAAATTTTTACACAAGTTAAAGCGAAAGTTGAAATGGATTAAAGAAAATATGTATAATATTATGTCTCAATTATTAAAAGGGAAACCCACTTATTTATTTTCTTACCAGTAATAACCACAGACATTCGATTTTCTTCACATTCGATAAAAATACTTGGAGGTTAAGGTTTCATTAACTTTGAAAATAGCCAGATCCAATTTAAAGTCACAAATGATATTTGCAAATGAGTTTGCCAGCAAATTATATAGACACGAAATGAACAACACATCCATACATATAAAAACGGTTTATATCTTGGCTAGTAACTATTAACAAAAATAGTTTCCTGTTTTGGGATTCATAAAAATATACTTCATTTACTCGCTATATTCTTAAACATATTGCGCAGTAAGAAAGCTTCGAAAAAATCCAAAAGCTTATCCAAGTTTATTGTGATACCTTCCGCTTCATTGTTGTAGCATTATAAAACTTAGTTTGAAAGTCCTAAAGTTTCTTTAAAAAAATAATATTTACATGCCAATATTCACATATTTTCTCTCTTTCTTTTATGCTGCTACCTTTAAATCCTCTGACACGGTAATTATCACAATAAAATTGTAAAAAATGGTGATAATTTCGGTTACATTAGTGGTGTCATTAAATCCATTAGATGAGGAAACAATTTTCCCGTTTCGTTTCGCCCCGTAAAACCCATCAAACACAAAATTACCAAAGCTTACACTATACGAGTTATTTAAATTATTACTGTACCTGAGAATGATAGTAAGTCCATACTTTTGGCAATACTTAAATATTACAGCATGCAAATTTTAATTTACCAACTCTTCTTTATCATATATTATGTTACCATCCCATTTATGGAGTATTTTGTTATTGCCAATTAGATACATGGGACCAAACCCAAAGTCCTAAGTGCGCTGGTCGGATATATCATCCTTAATAATCTTGAAAAAGCAGCCACAAACATTTCACTATCCCTTTCTGATTGTTTCATCAATATCATTGGAGAAAACCGACATCATTCCGAATTTGCAACTACAATCAACGACAAGAACACATGGACAGTTTACACCGGTCCCCAAAATTTTACCGGAAACACAATTTTCAGGGAATTAGAAAGCCAAATCTCCTACTTACCACTGGCCTACTTAAGATTTAATTTCCTTAAATCAATTTTTTGTATTGTATTCATTTTATTTACAAATACCCTAAACACTACACTGACAACGATTGCAAAATCCGGATATGGCACATCAGAGTATGCCCTGGTCCTTGTTCATATACAAACCAAACGAGAAGAGATCTACAGCGCTTTTAACGAAGGCCGGACTTTGCATCAGGTAAAGCATTTGCCACTGTCAGTAGACATACTTTTCTTTCAAGTAAAACCATACAAAGATATTTTGCATATTTCTGGAATATATTGTCACAATTGTGGTAAAAGTGAGGGTAAAATTAAGGATGTGGATGAATATACAGAAAATATTTCAAAATCATTTTCAGTCGCTTCTCTAAAGCAATTCTTGAGTAAATTTAAGACAAATAACGGAAGATTAGAATCCACATATTTCTATGGACTACCTATTCCACATGTAAAAAGATTGAGCTCAAGAGCATGTGAAGAGGAAAAGAATAGAAAACAAATGTATAAACAAATTGCCAACTGTGGGCAAACAGAAGTTGTAGCTTTACGAATCGCTTTGGAAGCTTCAAACACATCAGTTTTTGAAACTAAATTCTCGTTTTCATACAAAAATTATCTGAACGACGAGCGTGTGATGATATATTATGTTCAGACTATAGATGGCGCTTCATTTGTTAACTTAATGCCGGCGTCAAATGCGATCAGTCTGGTTCGATGGAAATGTGTAAATATTTATTCGAAACCGTTTAAATATTTGCACTGCAAATTTATAGCTGCTAAAGCAGCCAAAGCCTGGAATACCTACCCTTACGTATTTCAACTAGAAATTTGGGTCGCCCTAACATTTATCATTTTATTCTACGGTTTCATCCTACAAAAGTCAGTAAGCTCAACTATTTCACTTCTTTTACCATTACTCAAACAAGCCATGCACCTAAAAAATAAGCAATGTATCACCGCGCTTTATCTTATTTTCACTTTGTTTATTTCCGAATGGTACAATTCCGAGTTGTCTGCAAATATTTTATTTATGAATGACACAATGTCCAGCCAAGAATATTTTCAAAACTCTTACAGATTTTATTTGAGTAATCACGCAAATGTTGACAGATTCATAAAATCTTTTAGTGATCGTCAGAAAAATTCAATTTTAGAGTTCTCAGGAATGACAAATATTCGAGAAGCCTTCTATCATAAAGTCATGAATTTCTCTACAAGTTTCGTGGAAAATTTGAGAATCATAACAGAAAACAAATTGATTCTAGACAATTTTTCGTCTCGAAATTCCTACTGGTTACCCCTAATAGGGATTGTAAACATGGCAGGAAAAATCATTGCGAAAAATAAGTATATTTGTGGATTTATTCCTTATTCTCTGCCTTACACTTCTGAATACTGTTTTTGGGGAGTGGGCTCAAATTTGGTGTCTAAACAACTTGGGGCTTTGGTAGACTCTGGTTTTGTGAAGCATTTTACAGACATGCAAACTTACTTAATCGTGACAAAGGAAAGAGTCGATTGGGCAAAGGTGACGTTAAATTTGCAAAAGCCATATCCTTTTTCAATGAACTCACCTGTGGGAAATATGATAGTTTTGCAATTTGTAGTTGCTTCATTGGGATTTGTGATTTTTCTTGTGGGACATGGCATAATACGGGTTTCATACGAAACCATTTTAAAGAAAGCGAATGATATTAAGAATAAAACTTGCAAACTCATTTGTTGGCAATTCAGTTGGTACCTTAAATCTGAAATTGTGAAAATTCAAGTTGCTAGCAGAATTATATCTTGAGACAGTCGTGTATCTAATTGCTTCAAGAACAAAACTTTCAATGAAACATTGAAGCAAATTCGTAGTTATTATGTAGCTCAATAATTTTGAGCTAATATGCTAGTGCACAGAATGCAATGCTATATGTGTTTAGCCAGCATGTAAGCCATGTAACAAATATTTCATGTACATCTATGTTTGGAGAATAAATTTAATGATATTGTTGCAAATTTTTATATTCTATTATAGCAACTGCATATATCCATCGTGTGCTACTTCACCTGGATTAATATGTAGATTGTACTGACAAATTTTAAAATTTAATTCAATCGTCACAAGAGATAAGATATGAACATACCCTTTGAAATTTGAAGTCTGGTATTTCATGACAAATAGTAAAAGCTAATCATAGGGAGGGTTATAACGAGTTCAAATGGGCAGTGGATTATATTGAGAAAAATGCGTTTGAATAATTTATTGCATGAAAATATTTTGGCCATTGAAATGAATGTATTTTATATTTCTGTCCACTATGCTCATTAAATCTTAACGCCATGGGCATGGTAAACACAACATTTGTATCCGTGACATATTATATATTTTACTTACATGACTTGTAAATGTTTACAATTTTGACTTGTATAAATTCCATAACCATATTTGTGGATAAATTTCGGGAAGATATTTTTCTCTCGTGGTACCATTCTCCCAACAGTATGAGTCCACGTGTTAGTGCGAACTTTAATTTTGACAGATATCTTACAAATGCAGCAAGCAACACAAGAAATATACCAAAACCATACACCAAAAAACAACTGATCCCAACAGGCGACCAAATATCAAGAGCCACAGGTGACTTAACCTTATCCACAGACACCATTTGCAAACCCCCTTCAAAATTTAAATGCATCGCTACCTTCTTCAACCTTAGCAACTCGCTGTAAATACCAGTTTCAATGAATATTCTCTCGAATATATCCCTCATATGATGGTTCATATAGCCAGTTATCTGCACATTTATATTTAGCTGAAATGGAATTGAACTCTTTACATTAATTCCTTTGCAATAAAACTGATTCTCAATTAAATGAACATTATCTTCTATGAGGAAATAAAGAGATTCTCCCAACAGAGGATGAGACCATGCAGGAAAAAGTAGCTTCTTTTTCGTAATTGCTTCAAAATACTTAACATAACTAACGTTTATAAGATGCCTAATGTCTGAAGTATCAATAAAATCTTCTAACTCTCGTTTAGTTATATGTTGATGTACTCTGTCAACTATAAATTGGGGAATTAGGTATATCAAATAGATATTGGATCGATACATCTCCAAACTCAGCTTGTAGCCTTCATCTATCAAATTCTTTACAGTTGGAAAAGCTGCAAATTTTAAAGACTCGGAGGAAATGTAACCTTGATAGGAATAACTGACTATTAGAAATGGAATCGCAATTAGAAATACACATCTTGGATGTTTATAGCTGCACGATATTCCAAATAAAAGCCATAGAATATCTAAAGCCTTTCCTACACTTTTGTAGAGAAATGCTAACACTAAAACTATTAATATCAAAGTTGCCCATGAACTAATTTCAAGTGAGGTGACAAACGTGTAATCCACAACTGTAACTTTTGAGGGGGGA
>JAQIXW010004228.1:0-11913 GCA_034700685.1 Willowsia buskii
CACCCGATTCATATTTACACTACTTGGGAATTTTATCACATATAATACATACATATAGAAACATTTTTGAGGAACAAATCTCCTGCTTTGATTGCATTAAATGCAACTGAATAAACTGATATGATTACTAAATCAAACTTAAAACAAGACCCAATTTTCAAGCGTATAAATATGAGTTACGCGTAACGTAACCAGTAAATGCTACAAAAATATAATAATTGGAATGAGGTAGACCTACAGCTAGAATACGAGAAACAATATCAATAGTTATCAATGAATAGAAACATAAATGCTTTTTCTGTACTAAAAGTTGTTGTCTTGAGGCACTTTGAAACGTCTGTAAAAATTAAAAGCTGGTGATCAGATCTCACTCAATACATGTCATCATCCTCGTTTCTTTCCTTCTTACTCAGTTTAGAGAGGTTCAACTCCTCCAAGTCAGGTTCTGAAACGCAGCTTGAAATATCAGTCTCCTCCATGTCCTCAGGTAATCCAAAATTATCGCTACTCTTCACCCCACCAATCAACTGTGTATTCTCCTCCATGGAATCCTCCTTGACTGCCTCATCCTCATTATCAGAGAGGGTAATGGTTTGCGTCTCCGTTTCTGCCTCCTTCCCATCCCCCTTGGTGTCCTTGTACTCGTCCCTCAACTTCCGGTCCATATCGTTGGCGATAATTTTTCCGAGGGCTGACCCAGCATTCTGGCGTAGCAACGCGAGCTCAGAGGCGACGTAAGCTTGCTCGACTGTGTTTTTTGCATTCTCAGTCCAGACGACCCTGCTCTGATAAAAGTCGATCACTAGGTCTGGATACTTCATTTTGAACCCGTCGGCGTACACCAACACTGCGTTTGACCTGTCCAATTTTTTCGAGCCCAGTCTCACTTTACGTTTCACAACGTAGGTCAGCACTCCGTCGACGTGGATCACTCCCTCAACGGATAATGGCTCTTTGTCGCCAGGCCACTCGGCTAGGATGCCGTAGTTCTGCGTTGGATTAAAAATTTTCGATCATGACCCTGCACTAATAACTTTGATTTATGAATTAAAACTAGCGATTACCCTCATGTGCGATTGAGTCTCCTCCAAAGCCTCGTCGATATCATCCTTGCGCTTGGATCTTCCGCCACCAGTTGTGCGACGCCTGGTTTTGTGTTTTTCAGCGTACCGCTTCTCAAACTCATCTAGCAGCTCGGAACATCCGTCCAAATTCTCAAGAGGTTCCCACGTATTAGATGATCTGTGGAACATTCCAAAGATTATTATTGACCAGTCAGCAATATAGCATATAGATAAGTAGATGCTTATCATCAAAAGGAAACTCACTCATTCCAGCCTTTCCACTTGATAAAGTAAAAAGTGGTGCCTTCGATAATCTTCTTATCATCGATTCTCTCGACGACATACACCTCCTTGTCTGGATCGTCATCACTGTCACCTTCGCCTTCACTCTCAGTCTCACTTCCGCTACTGCTGCTCTCCTCAGACTCCTGGTCACTCTCATGCTGCGCTTTATCAGCCTTCTTATCATCCTGCTTGACAGGCTTCTTCTTCTCAACTTTCTTGATTATTGGCTCAAATAGCATTTCTTCTGCATCACTGTCACCAGGTTTCTTTTCATCAACAACATCAGTCATCTCCACAATCTCCTGAACACTTTCCTTCTCATCAACCTTCTTGTTGCTCCTCCCCCCAGTCCCCTTTGAAGAGTTGCTGTTGCTATCACTAGTGACGCTACTCCCACAGCCAGTATCCTCACCATCCCCAATACGAAGAACCTTTCCAGCAGCAGTAAATAAAGCTTCCTCGACCCCTTTACCACTAGTATTCCGACCACCCCTCCTATTAGCCCTCAATGTCGACGAAGTGGTAGACATGCGGTCACTGCTGCTCACCGTACTCGCCCCACAACTTTCAGGTTCATCCCCAGACTCCTTATCGCTGACAGACTCCTTTGACTCGCTGACAACGCTGCTCTTGGAACTTGGAGGTCGGCCTCTCCCTCTCTTATCTGGCACTTCTGATTTCGCTGCACTCCCAGCTGAGCTCGGTCGCTTCCTCCTCTTTGGCGTATAGCTCATAGTTAGGTTCCTGTTTATTGAGCTGCCCTTTTTCCGTTTCGGCGCTGAGTTTTCCTTCGCAGAAGAGGTGGACTTGGGGGACACGTTCGGATCTGACTTTCGCTCTTCATCTTCGTCCACTTCCATCACACTACTACTGCTACATGGAGAATCTGCAAGTTGATAGGTCAAGTGATGATAAGCTTCCTGTTTCAAATGGAAACCTGCGAGTGAATTTAATCAAATAGTTTACCATTGTCCTTGGTTCTCGATACAGCTGACTGCATATTCTCACTGCTTTTAGTAGAAATGTTAAGTACTTCAGAGGATCGTTTTGGCGGCATAGCACTACCAACTATCAATTAAGTTGGCGGCGAGAAAATACATTTACTTTCAGTTATACAAAACTGGCAATTTTAAAAAGCTCGTGAGGTGATACTGATTACTGATTGTATTGTAAACCAGTCTCTTGGTAAGTACTACTTCCAATTCGAAAGAGAAATTTTCATTAATCATAAATCGGTAGTGGAACCAAGTGTCGACTGCAAGCAATCAAATAACCTGCATTCGATGGACTACTACTCGGTGATGATGGGAAATAGGACAATACAACTCGACTCATTTATTCGAGTGGTTCCAGCAGCAGCAGTAGTCCCCTCCTCCAAGTCAGAATTATTTGGCACCAAAAACTTCTATCCTGTCTGGCGCATGTAAATAGGGGCAGGGTGAGGAGCTTTGGGTGCACTCACACGTGCCAACATTGCAAGATAGACGGTCTGACTGGGTTTATTCCTTTGTTCGTGTCACGTTGTTGTTTAGGAGACGGATGGATGAGCTTTGAGATCTGCCTTTGTTCTTTTACCTAGCTCGCGTCTTGATTCAAGCTTAATTTTGCAATTAAATTCTAGGTTAATCCTTTTGCTAGATAAAAATGTTTTAGATTGCCCAGCAGAAAAGTACTTTATACTTTATTTAATCAATAAGAATTTCAACGAAGACTAGAAAACTAAAATATTTAACGAAACCATAAATACATAATATATGTAACTACTAAATGCATACTTATACATGAATTGGTAAGGGATTTAAATATAGTCGATTTAATATTTAATTTCTCGTTTAATTAGTGAACATCTTTGGTGGCTGGTCACCACAATACAACTAAGATAAAAATTCATCGGCAACTTGCAGATCCGACAACGATTATTTCAGCTTCTGTAAAAAAACATTAAACAAAATGAAGATCATTAGCATTTAATCTATCTTAAAGATGTTGTAAATGTCTTTCGTACCTGACACGTGGAAACTGAACATCCTCAAACCCAACCTCACTGTCGTCTGAGGAACTTGAAGAGTATTTAGAAGTGTTGGCCCTGCTCCTCATTCCAGAAACGACTCTCCTCGGAGAAGACCTCGAGCTTGGGCTTAGACTGAACCTCACGCTCTTCGATGACCTTGTGGGGGACACTACGGTTGGGGTTGGTGGTACTGGTTCCAGATAGTCTGCAGGAAAACGTTAAGCAATTAAATAATTTGCATAGATAATTCGTCTCTCTTCTAAAGTCGATTCACATTTTCCATACCTTTCAAGCTAAATGACGATCCACTTGCTCGCGATTCACTCAGTGAGAGACGCTCCTGGAGCAATTTGACGTTGCAGCGTTCCTTGCACTCGAACCAGGATTCGCTCGCCTTCTTTCTTTCTGTTGTGAGTTGAAGCGGCTTCACAGTTGCTGGCGCGCCAAACCCTGTAATCATACTAGCGTCGTTGATCGATCGATTGATTCTGGAAGAACTGGTTTTTGGAGTGGACGCAAAGATTGGGGACTTTAGGTTTGATGATTGATTCTGGAGATGGAAATGATCCTCATATACACGAGCTCGGTTGCGCAGCTTCTTCTTCACTACTTTGTACCTGCGTGGACATACAAGGGGGCTTATTAATTTATTCGCCATTAAATCATCTGAGAAAACTTAAATGTAATTGAAACCAACTTGTCGACATCACTGTCGTAATTTTCAAAATCTCCATCATCAGAGGTATATATCCCGCCCACTTCCTGTTTGTTTGGAAGACTAGGCTTGAAAGTTCTTGCTTCTCGGCCATTAGCACCAATAGCACCAAGTTGGAAGCTTGTCATGTTTTTGATTTCATCTTTAGGTCCATTAGAGTACTGATCCGTCTGTGTCACTTTTTGAACCTTGCTCTTCTCCAGAGCAGGGGAAAATGTTCCGAAAGTTTTCTTCTGAAGCGGAGAGAGAGGATCAGCATCGGTTACATCTGCGCCTACATTCACAAAGCGATTTAAGTTTGTATCGATTGCTCCTTCCCTCTTCAAATCCTTAGGATCGCTCGGCTTCATACAGAGATGGTCCTCAATGCTCCCGGAAGTAATTTCATCTAAATTTTAAATAGCAAATATAAAATGTATAATGAGTGCAACTGTGTCAGCTCAAAGTTTTGCAGATTTCCCATTTACCTGTTCTTCGATTAGCCGCAGTTAAATCCAAATCCGACCCTGATTTCATGAAACTCCCATTCTTAACTTCTTCCAAGTAGTAATGGTACTTTTGCTTCTTTGGCACTAAAGAATCCACCTCACTTTCGGAGAGAGCCGTGCGCGTCTTAATTAAATCTGCAGTTGCAACCTCATTCTGAAACCTTGTAATCAACGGCATGTAAGTCGCAAAGTCAAAGCCCTCCGCGCCTTCCTTGCTTTCCACTGCTTCCTGTTGGCGAAATGAAGAAACATATTTACAATTTACCGACTTTGTATTTATCTCAAAGAATTCTTTCGAAACATTTATTTGCATTTATCCAACTACCTACAACTACAACCTACCTTGTACATGCAACACTTCAACTCTAACAGCTTACGTCCAGTAATATTCAATAACTCTGTTAGTTTCTGTGCATTATTCAAGTCGCCACGCTCCTCACATCCGGTACTTCCACTACTGGCATGCGCCGCCATCATTTCATAATTTATGAAAACTTTATTTCACAATTTTCACTTATCCGACTAGATATTCAGAGGCTACACTGGCTACAGTAGACGTTATGCTTGTATTTGAACATTTGAACAGTTGACAGTTTTTATTCCATTCCATGAATGTTGAATTTCAATAAAGTCGTTGACCAACACAAACACAAACTAGATCTTGTAATTTGTAATTCGTTGAGCTGTCAAAGTGTCAAACTGGCATGTCAATCAACAATGTTGTTGTTTACTCGCTTCTATTGTTTGACAGGTGAGCATGCGAATGGTGCTGGCGGAACCTGCCACTTTCTCACATCAAGTCACCTGCCTGGCTAGAAAGCATTCGGACTTACGAACACAGGGCCTTACTCTAATTGCTCAATGCTGATGGCTGATAGTAGTAAAGAGCATAAACAGCTGAGTTATCAAAATCAAGAACAGGAATCCATCTCTTACACCTGAGGTCCCATGGTGCTTTTGACAAACCCTGTCGAACATGCCCTGCCGGTTGCCACTATGGGACTAATGCAATAATTAAATTAGTTTACATTTCCATTCTTCCTCCTAATTAAATATGCAGTCAAATGAGTCAAATAGGTTCTATGCACAAAAAATCTGAATTGAAAGAGTATTAGATGAGATACAACTAATTTTTTTCCTAATTTTCCAAGTTTTGCATACACATTATTTTCATAATTTCAATATTTCATGAGACAAGTGACATAGAGACATGAAATAATTGGCAACGACATTTGTGTACTTTTCCATGTTTTATAGAAATTCTATCGAGTACTCGGCATACTTCTCACTTCAATCATGGAGGTCAGTAAAAAACAAACAACTATTTACTTTCTTTTGTAAAAATATTCTCAAGGTTTTGGATAAAAAATACGCGAAGGTGTTTTTTTTTCTCAAAAATTAATTCGAAACGAACGATAAGTAATTTTCGTGCATTGTATTTAATTTCATATAACTTGCTTAAAATATGTTGTTGATGGTGAGCTCATTCCTTGAAATCTCTGGTTTTCGCAGTTTGCTGATTTAAATGAAAAGTCAATTTGCTTTCAATTTGACGTCACAAAATGTACACATTAGTTTTTCTTTCGTGTAGTCAATACTCATTTTACTTTGTGATACATTGAGGTGGAGATAGTCGAAGTACTTATGTGATGCGTATGTATTTACATAGCAGCGTCATAATATATGAATTATGAATTCACTTTCATTTTAGTCTCCATTCATCATTCTCTTCAAAAACGTTGTAAAAACTTTTTGGGCAGGAACGGAATATTATTTTAAAACCCGCAAACGGTCATCATAGTATTTAATAAGGTGTACACTTTTTGGGATCTGCAAGTGTATCAATAAATTTTTTAATTAAAATCCAACGTTTCGACTCATTTTTCAGGAATCCTCACAGGCATTCTATGAAATGCTATCATAGTTTCCAAAAATGGCAATCTTAGATTTCAAGACGCCAATCGACAATAAAGTCCCTTTAATTAATTTAAGATTTATAGTTGTTCTGTGCGTTGCAATCATCTATATCAGTTTAAACAGCTATCAAGTAGAAGGTACCCAACAAACATTCATAGAATTGCAATTTTTGGGGCATCCTGAGATTACAGTAAAAAATATTGGATTGTTCCAAAGCTCTCGTAATTGTTCATGGAAATCATGGTGGCCGTTCATATGGACGCTTGGGCTTGAGGACAGGTGGAGCCAAACAGTTCGGATACAGGAAGCAAGCTCGGAGAGGATACACTTGGGGGCCACCGGGCCCAAGAGCTGGTAAACTGAGAAGATTACGACCTGTTGGTGGCCGGGGTCGGGGTGTTTCCAGTGGAGGGAGCAGCAGTGACGATGACTTCTTCTTCTGGTCATATCCATACGCAATTTATGGGTGAATCAAAATTGATTTCATATTATTTTAAAACATATATGAATCATTGTAATTGAAATGTAGTCAATGCTCTTTTGATAAAGGAGGCATCCAATGTGTTGCATTGAATTTTAATAGCTTCAAAAACTGGTTACTTGACTAATAATGTTGCAAAATTGTTAATACAAAACAAAGTTATGAACTGCTTACACTGAAGTTCTCATTCTTTATGTTTCATTTCATTCTCAATAAGATTTAAGAAGTAAACACCCAGTCGAGTAAGTACATTCTAAAGTCTGGAAAACAGTTTACATGCCTGCAATCTATTACTGTCGTGAGTCGTTCGTGAATGAATGCATCGTGTGTCTTCTGGATGCTGGACCTAAATCTAAACTCTAGCGATTATCATAAGAAATTTTAGCATACAGCAGTTGCATAGGGTTGAGCACATGGGAATGGGAGTTAATATTTCAACATAGACTGGTTGGATTTCATTATGCTTTTAATTTTGAGGGCTCGAGTCTATCATAGACAGCACATTATGGGACTTGGCATGATATGATACGCAGTGGAGGATATTGTGGTGGTGTATGTGCATATACTCGTTTAAGAAACGTCAGGCAGGATTGTAGGATATACACAGGATATTATTATTATGCAAACATCAGAGATAAATGTAGATTTGAATATTCTTGTGAACTTTTGTGACCTTGAGTTTAGTGCCGCAAGAATCTCAAATTTCCAGATTTTCCAGATGTGCTTGGAAACTGAAAATTTGAAGTCGAGTTGAAAGGTTGCAAAAGTTGAGATTTTGAAAAAATGGGTGACATTGGAACACCACCAAGTATTCCGTCTATAGTTGTGAAGGCGAACTCGTTCGCCTCTGAAATCGCTCGCTTTGTGGAGGAAAAGAACTTGGAGGTAGAGAGGCTTCAGAAGGAGCGAGATGAGATGAGTAGGGAGATGGGGGAGCTAAAGAAACGGAACGAGGAGTTGTTACTGGAGAACGGGAAACTGGAATCGAAGCAGAAGGAACTGGTGGATACTTACACTACACATCTGAATGAGATCGATAAGACTGTGGAGCGGCTTGGGAATGAGAATGGGGAGCTGGAGAAGAAGTTGGAGGAAGAGAAAAGGGTGAAAGAACAGGTTATCATGGAGTACTGTGAGATTTATGGGAGGAGGGCCCTTCTCATGGATCTTGTTCGGGAGAGAATTCAAAAGTCTGAGGAGGTGAGGAGGAGGAGCAGCTTGGGTATAGAGGCGGGGAAGGTATACTGTTATTCAGTTTTATTAGATTTTTAATTAATGATTTTTTAAATTGGATTTTGAGGATTTTAATTTGGATTTTGTTTGTTAAACTTTCTTTCAGAGGGCAGAGTAGCTGGTCAGTTTGGATGGAATACTTCCCAAGTTGTGTTGGAAACAAAAGCTTAGCTGACATGGATTACGTTTTGTGCCAAATAAAATCTATTTTCCGAAATACTTAATTTAATTATCCATTTTTTATCATTGCATTTTATTGCCAAAATTGCTGTTCTTGAATCATAACTTAACTGTTACATTTAAAACAACCCTTAAAATTATTTAAAAAATAACTCAATTATGGTTTCCTAGCACTATATGAGAAGATTTACAATTTAGAAACGTAATGTCAGGTTAACTTAAAATAGCATCAATGTGGTCAGGTACAGCATCCAAAGTTAAAAATTGCTCAGCACATGGCGCACTTTTGTAGGTACTCGTACCTTGCTCTGGAGTAATTATACTTGAGTTCCCTTCCACTAAACAACTGGTAGCAACTTAGTCTGCAGGACTCCAGGGAAGGGAGTAGGTTCCAAATGTTTGAGCTGTAAAGCTGATTAGCTGGGCATCCACATATTTTAAATACTCCACATGTCTCCTCCTGCTCAATGAACGGTTGAGGGATGAAAAAATCTCCCTTTTCGAGGCATTCAAACTCCAGGGTGGCGACTGACGGGAAACTCTCCAGCGAGTCTAGAAGCTGCACTGGTGCATTTTTTAGCTTGAGGGTGTTGAGTATCGGGAATGTCTGAATAAATGGTTGGGGGAGAGTGGTTATCATGGAAGCTCCTGTGGTCACGCTATCGAAGGATATGCAGAGGGATTTCAAGGTGTGGCGGTAGACATGGAGGTGGTCAAACAGTTGTCTGAAATCTTTCTCCTCCGTGAGGTACATGGATATCGAGATGTGTTTCAGTGAGGTTGAATCTCTTGGAAGCACCTTTGTCAACTCCTCTGTCGACTTTACTGAGACGCTGAGGACTTTGAGTTGATGCATACCCTCCAATTTCACGTCTTCAGGTACAATCTGGTGGAGCTTTAGTGTCCTCAGGTTTAATGAGTAGTTGTGGAGGATCACAGAGTTGTAAAAAGCTGTTGGGAAGGTTCCGTTTAGTTCGAGGTGGTCGAGGGATGCGAGTTGAGGGAATATCTGGCAGTTTAATCCGGAGTTGTAGGCTAGTGAAGGTCTTCCGAAATATACTATATGGAGGCGTTTTAGGGACGGTAAGGTAGCCAGGCAGTCGCTCAGGTATGCTACGAATCTTTCGAATGGGATGTCCTCAAAGTCAAGTCTGCACTCCCAGAGCTCGCTCCCGAATTCGGTGAGGAGCCTTTGCACAGTGCTCCAGTAGTCAAAATCTGGCGCTTCTCTTCTTATCCTTCCAAAGGCGGCCTTTTCAAAAAATACTTTCGAATTATTTAATATAAATAGCTGCACTGCATGGACATGTAGGTATGTTTAATTTTTAAACTCACCCTCCTCCCCGGGAAAGGGTTAATTTTAGGTGACGAATCCTTGTGGAACTGCATTGTATTGAGGAAATCAGTAATGGACCTGGACCTCCTCGGCCAGAATGGTGAATTTCGTCTGAAATAGATCTCGTCATTGAACATTTCACTGGTCTCCAGATACTTGTCTGTAGAGGATTTCCATTCTTTGCAGACCAATCGGAAGTTGAGGAGGTCGGATTTTGAGAGGTACTGGGAAACGTGCTGGACCACCTCGTGGAATAAGTAGGTTGGCTTGTTAGGGTGGAGAATGTTTCCACAGATTGTTGACGCTTTCGTTATGCTTGTTAAATCCTGTGGGGAGGTCAATTCTGTAAGGATCTGCTCCAATACCTGTGATAAATTTTTTAAATGCTTGCAATTTTCACGGAGTATGTATGTATGAATGAATGTATCTAATATGTAAAAGTTATTATATCATTATTACCTCATCCGGAAGCTTGTCGAACAGGTCGATCCATACATCTCTCAGCTTCATTTTTTGTGGAAATCGAAAATCACACACGGTTACACACAAAAAA
This sequence comes from Willowsia buskii, assembly GCA_034700685.1. Taxonomy (NCBI): domain Eukaryota; kingdom Metazoa; phylum Arthropoda; class Collembola; order Entomobryomorpha; family Entomobryidae; genus Willowsia; species Willowsia buskii. Next base: position 10,264 of record JAQIXW010004228.1, read on the forward strand.
TTAAAAGATTACTGACAACAACAGCAAAACGAAAGTGTCAAAAGTTTTTGCATGCTCGTCGTGACTTCTTCATGAGCTTGTTTTGCAGATAATTTGCGAAAAAAATGCATTTTTGTACTGGAGTGTGTTTCCTCACTCCCATTAAAACAAGCAACTTTTTTTCGCAGATCAACTTTTTTGCAGCTTTGTTTACGGTTGTTTGCACACACTGGACTACTGGAGACTAGTTTATGGTGAGAAATGTCAAAAAACCACAGAGAATCATGTGTATCCCATTTAATGTGTTAACATTGCTTGGATCGCATTGCATGGATCTGGGTGTAGTATAGAGATATCGCTTATTTTACGACCTGTGTGAGGATACCAATAAGCATCTCTGCAGTAGAATAGGTAGAAATTGCCAAAAGAGAATGGAACAGAGAGCCATGCATGTGTGAAGCGGATGATCTGAGATGATCCAAGTGACTGGTGCGTGATCGTTTCATGTGTGAAAAGAGAAAAGAGTGCGTTGTACTCGGAGAATGACAAAAAACGAGATGTGCAACTGCGTAATATTTTTTGCTCGTTTTTTTTTGTTTTTGATTTTTCACTCGTTTCTTGAAACTTGAAATGGAAGAAATTAGAAAGGAATGCAGATAAAAATTGGATGAAAGGCTCATTAGTGAGTTGGGAGATAACCTTTTTCACGAGAGAGTACATCTGGGGCAGTGAGCTGGAAAAAAGATTGCCGGTTTAATCTGCTCTCTTTTTTGCACTTGTTTTCATTGTTTTGCACTCCATTAGAACGTGCTTGGCGTGAGCGGAATGAATGAAGGTTTTTTAAGCATATGTTTTCATAGTCGAAATAACTACTGCAATTATCGCTTTCCAAACAGACGCTGTGGCGTCTACGAAAAATATATTATTTAAAAAACACCTACCCAATAAGGTACCTTGCATTTTTTGGAAATTTATGGTGTTACATTTTTTAATAAGTTAGGTAGTATATGTAGGGTTTTGGGATTGATTTATTGTTTGTGATTTTCTTCGTTGTTTGGGAAATCTGAAATGAAGATTATGACGCAATGACAGTAAATAAAATGGGATCGATAAGCATGATTTATTTTTTAATGTAAAAAAGTCATTACAAATAATTGCATTGCGGTGCACATAGTTAAAGCTAGAAAAAGGCGTATCATTGTCAAAAGTGTTAAAGTGTACCTGTCGCTTAGACAAGTACTGCATTTAATAAGAGAGAATGTTATTGGCATACTGAAGTATTAATGTTTAGGAAGAATTTACACTACAGTTGATCCTCCATTTGCACATCGCCATCGCTCTGAATTATTCGAATCAAGTCTTGGAATCTGGCAGCTTCATTGCTGGAGAATAAATGAAAAATTTACATAGACCTTTCTTCAACTTTTATGCAAGCAGATTTTCAAAACTTACTCTGCAGAGTATTGATAGGGTTGTTGATCAGGAGACGATTGACTGGAATGAGATGTCTCTACGTACCCCTGGTTGCTCCCAGGACTGACTGGAGAATTAGACGAGATGTATGTGAAACCTGGCAGTGTATTTCGACGAGTTCCATAGTGACTCCTATCCATCGGTCTGTTGCAACAATTCTTGTTCACTTTTCAACTCAAATTCGTTCATTATTTCAAA